>JAVJGG010000058.1:2093451-2140006 GCA_035590195.1 Aviceda cuculoides
GCCTTTCCCGCCTCAACTCCAGTCCCGGTTCTCCCCCTCCTCCCTCCGGCGTCGGGGTCCGCTCATCCCACCGGGTCTCTGCCGCTCCTTCCTCCTCAGGGGGAGAACTCCTCGCTCTGCCCCGGCTCCGGCGTGGGGTCCCTCCCACAGGAGACAGTCCTTCAGGAACCTCTCCAGCGGGAGTCCTTCCCGCGGGCTGCAGCACCTCACAAACTTCCCCGGCGTGGGTCCTTTCCGCGGGCCCATCTTCAGTCCCAGCCTGCTCCAGCGCGGGCTTCCCCATGGGAGCCACGGCCATCCTGGGGGGCCTCTGCTCCCCTCCGTGGGCTGGGGGGGACAGCCTGCCGCCTCACCACGGGCTGCGGGGGCACCCCCTCCTCCTTCACTGACCCCGGTATCCGCAGAGGGGCTCCTCTCCCACTCCACTCCCCTCACTCACTGCAGGTTTCCCCTCTTAAATCTGCTCTCCCGCAGGTGTTACCACTCTCACTGAGGGGCTCGGCCTGGGCCGGAGGCGGGTCCGGCTCGGAGCCCGAGAAGCTTCGAGCAGCTTCTCACAGGAGCCACCCCTGCAGCGCCCTCCCCTGCTGCCAAAAAACCCCGCCACACAAACCCATAACATGTCCAAAAAGAAGAAATTTAAAATTAAAGTCAATAAACTAAGTTTGTCTCATAGAGCAGAAAGTATTTCCTCTAAGCATCCCTGGAGGAAAACGGTGACCGCTCAGAAGAAAAAAGTGATTATTTGTGAGCTTGTGGGTATGTGTCTGAGGCAGATCCAAGGTCCTTCTCCACATCGCAGTTAGAGATCACAGGGCCAATACAAACACCTCCATAGGATGACGGAGTACGAAAATGCCTATGGATAATTACCCTGCTTGCGTAACATGGGAAATTCACAACCCATGCGTGGAAGGAAAGAAGCTGCTTCCCGCTTTTCCGTCTTCTGTTGAGCAATGTTCTTTCTCACAAATGTTGTATGTCAGCGAAACTTTGTAAATGCTTAAATAATGGCATAGTGCGAGTGCTTCAGAGTTTTTGGTACAAATCTGACCTCTGAATAAAATTGGTTCTTTGTTCTTCATTCCGGAAAAGATTACTGTGACCTTTACTTCTCCATTTTCCTAATGGTTTCTACACTACAATGACAAAATTGAATGCCTATCTCAGCCATCTGTAAGATTTGGAATTAAATTTACCTAGTGCAAATCAATAAAGTGGAAATCAAAACTAAAAGCCTGGGGTTATTTTTGCAATGCTCTACGTGTAATGCAACTTTGCATTTAACCTCTGAACTAAATGGTGACTCCATAACTCAGTCAGTCACTGATTGCATGCTTTACATACTTCAGTGGGATCAAACTGTTTCGATCAGCAATGCTTAATGAGAAGATCTCTTAAAAGTCATTTAGAGAAATGATACCTGCTCAATCCTGTGAGTTTGTTAGGCCACCAAGTTAGAAAACCTACTGGAGACACATATAAAATGAGCTTTTCTCTGGAAAGCAGGGTAAATTTTGTTTTGGCTGTATAACGATTACATGGCCTAGTTCTAGTGAGGGGGTGTGCATGGGGGAAGGAATCCCCACCCCAGCAGTGCCAGAGGAAAGTGCGTTAGGACTGCAGCCATTTCCCCTGCTTCCAGCTGTGGGAATCTCACAGCTGTGGACTCAGGTCTTCTCCTGGTGACAGCCAGCTTCTCGGCGGCACTCGCGAGACCATCTGCATAAGAAACTCCCTGTTCCTGGGGCTGCCATCAAGCTGTTTATCAGCAGACCTTGGAAAGACCCGCAAGCATCTGCTTTTACAGCTGGCAAGCTATAGGTGTAGAAGCAGCTGAAATAATTTGCCCAAACTAGCGTCAGCACGGAAGCAGCGTCACTGGGAGCTGAATCCCACTTTTCCCAAGCCCTGGGTCTGCTGGACCGCCGTGCTGCGATGCCGGAGGATCACAGCAAAGAGGCAGCAGAGCCGCTGCCTCGTCTGCGGCACCGGCACTCCCCATCCCACTGCTCCTTCCCGGTGACAAGGGAACCCCACTTACCTGAAGGGAATAGGTGTCAGGCTCAACAAACACTGAAGGACACCGGCACGTACTGGCAGGTACCCCTTAATGGGACTGTTTCTTATCACCTTACCCCAGGAGTCGGTAACCTGTCCAAAGGAGCCAGTCTGACATATCCTCCTTCAACCTAAGGTTTAAGCGCCTCGGCGGACGCCCGGCAGGAGCCAGGGCACACAGCCCCTCCAAGAGCAGTGATGCCGCGAGGCGCAGGACCTGCGATACCTCATCCGCCTCCCCTGCCACCCACCCCAGCGCAGGCTGCGGCGCAGGCACGGGTGGCAGAGAGGTGCTCACCCTTTCGTGCCACCCAAAATCTGTCTGTTCACCAGCCTCGGGCTGCTGGCCTCGAGGTGCCGGTGCCAGCTCTGCTCCGGTTCTTCAGCAGCGCGGGACGGAGGGAGAAAGCAGCTGTGCCGCTGCTGCCGCGGCTGGGAATCTCTCAGGAACCCTCATCAGCTCGCAGGGGCTGGGAGAGCTCCTTAGGCTGGGCAGATAATGGGTAACCAGCTCCTTACGGGTCTCTTCCCCACTACAGCACCAGTGTAATTAGTCAGTGTTTTGCTGGAGGTAAATATTAATTAACTGAGATGAACTTTCTTTTTACCTTTAAGATTCATTTTTGTTCTTGCATCCAGGATACGTGTCATACAAGGAGAACGCGTTAGTGCATTGAAACTGAACACTAGCGGAGACTGTGAAAGGATGGGAGGTATAATTAACTTTCAAATAACATACAAGTGTAAGTAGGCAGTACGGTAATACACATAACAAATAATAATATATCACCGCTTAAGATAAAAACACGTGTTTTATCAAAGGACACAATTAAGATGATTTCTAAATACAGGTTTTGAGAAGTGCCTGTTCATCCCAGCCTTGTCTAAACCAGCCTCTACAGGAACGCTCATACGATCTTAAGTGCCAGTGTGGCCGCGTCCCGTGCCCAGTCAGGGGTAAGACCTAAGCACAACGTCCCTCTTCATCCCACCACCTTCGCTTTGGATTCTCTTGGGAGCACAACTCAGGCAACCGGGTTAAAAGAAAGCCACAGCTTTTAGATGAAAATTATTCTGGTCTTAAGTCCTTGTCTTACTTTTATAAAGAGCTCAGCCTTATTCCTGCAAAACAAATTTTTGCAGATATGATGATCTATGGCACCTCCTCAAGCACTCACTAGAAATAGAGGAAGTTTTGGGAAGTTCTGGATGAAACTATCATTTGCCCCAGTTGGTACTGTAGTGTTAGTTTCTAAGGGCCATTAGACCAGGTGTAAATCCGAAACCATGATCACTGACTCTGATCACTGGCAGCCTGAGCTGGCTGAGTTTGGCTCTTACCACACAGTGCTGGAGCAAGAAGCTGATCAAGCAACGGCAGGAAGCCTGACCAGATCCCGTAGGTGGGAATTTAAGCCCTGGCTCTTCATACAACTTCCAAAAATCTTTCTTGCATGCACTCTAGGAGTTCAGTCGTGTCTGAGGTGACATTTTCTGGATGGGCTCGTGGTCCCTGTTGACTTCGGCGAGGTCACGCTTTCACAGTGTTGCGTTCAGTGAGTAGCAAAGTTAAGCCAAAACTGACAAGGCATGTTCTGAAAAGTGGAAACAGCCTGTCAATCTTTGATAAGACGGATTTTGGATTACAAAGAGAGAAATCCTCTAATTCAAAGTTCATGTGAGTTAAGAATGGTAAATCGTAAAAAAGAACAATATTAAGTGTTTGTATAATTTCAAAGTTCTTCACAAGCATGAATTAATCAGCTGTAACATGAGTAAAAATACTAGATGTCAAAATGTTCACGGATTTCATTTGGGCCCAGATGTCATTACACAGAAGAAAGCCTACAGATAGAATAGCTTGCAACAAGCTCTGACCCCATGGGAGCTTCGAAGGCATTAAAGGGGTCACATTTAGCCCCACGCCGAAGGGAAGGGAAGGGAAGGGAAGAATAGCTTAAAAGCAACAGCACTTTTGAGCATCATAACCATTTTGCAGCATTTATTTTGAAGGAGACAAGTGAAAAAATATTGCAATTGTTTTAAAAAATGAAGAGGAACAGATGCAGCTAATAACTCAGGAAACAATGATTCATTAATTAAATTAGGGATCAGTGTTCTTGAAACAGCATGTGAGGAATGAAAAATTGGTCTGATGGATGACATTAAACATCAGACAATTAGGATCACACTTGACAGAACAGAGGTTTAGCAAAGAAACCGAAAGTTTATAAAGAATACTGCAGCAGCTTCTGGAAATGTCTGCATTTCAGTAGATTTTCTCAGTAAAGCAGATGAGGATGGAACTCTGTCAGCAAAGGCAAGTTTGAAATTCATACAAATTAATTCTCAAGACTGTTTTAATCTCACTCCATTAAAACACTTCCCATAACAACATACTGAACTTTGACCAACGCTTTCTTATTTGTCTCAAAATGTTTGTTGCCCTTTCAGACATAAATTGCTAGCCAAAATTCATAGACTTGAAGGTTTGTTTCCATTGTGGTCAGAAAATGACTGTGTTTACTAAAAATGTTCACACAGGCCTTTTTCTCCACAGCAATAACAGTATTTCTGGCCCTGAAACCCTTGTATTAGTGAGAACAGGCCTCAATGGTTCCTTTAAGTGTAGTACAGGCTTTGAGATGGTTTTTCTCATCATTCGAAGATGTCACGCTTTACGCTTTCTCCTGTTTTCCTCTTACCTGTGATTCTTGCAGCCTGCAAGCGAGTGTACTAGACCTGTTCATCTTGTCAGCAATTTTGGAGGTAAAGCTCCCATCTGTTATCGCCTCCCTTCTCATAGCAGCCTCAGGGGCAAGTGAAGAGGCAGATGCCATGACCTAAGGCTCCGTACTGGGGTATCCTGACTTCACCTACCCAGACTTCACCCTGTCCCCACACTTCATGTGATCCAGCCAATCCAACCCATTCTGTTTCATCTGGCCAGAATCACCTGATCTGAAAGCACGGTGGTAGGGGAAATACTAAAATCTTGTTCTCCGTTGAAAAGTTTTGTCTGAACAAAGATTTTAGGCCAACCCTGAAAAGAAGTGTTCTACAGCAAGTCTTGAGATGCAAACAGAAGGGTCTGTCCAGCGATGTACTCAGGGCACCGTCACAAGAGTTTCAAGGGTTCAGCACTCCTCAACAGCCAGTCCTAGCTTTTCTCCTTCACGTGGGTTCCTAACAAACATCCAGTCACTCTGGGTGAATTCCTCACTTGATCAAAAGCAACAGGAATCTTTCCACCGACTTCACTGAGGTGAGAAATCCCCTTTGTGGGTGGAAATTAATTTTACTGTGTATGACTCAATGTCCCTATATTGAATCTATCATGATCTCCCTTCATTTGCCATCACACTTGCTCCGTTCTGATTCAGGAACTGACAGGTGAGCCTGTCCCAAACACGGCACTGCAAGCCGGCGTCGGTCACAGGACTGGTCCATCCAGCCTGCCGTCTTTCTTCCGAGGAGATGGGAAGGCTGCTCAGAGCCATGGGCTGCCCAAAGCCCTCTCCTGCACACAGCTGACGGTGAAGGCAGCCGTGGATACCTCCCACCCAACTCCAAGCACGAGCCTGACGCCCCGCATTCCAACCCCCCCGCGCGCATCCCTCCTCCCGCGCTGCATCCCTGCCCCTGCCCGGCCACGCGGCCGCTGACCCGCACTGGGACCCCGACCCATGGGCTGACCTTGGCCCATCCTTACCACCACGAACTTCCCGACTGACCTGAGTCTGCAGCAAACGCTATTTTACCAAGCCCTTCTTCTCTCACTCTGCCATCCCTGTTGAGCACTGGAGATGACTGGGGATGCCAGAGGTTCTTCGGTTTCCCAGAGGTAAGATGACAAAAGCTCAAAGGCATCGCCTTGTCGCTGTGGTGCCTTCCAATAAAACAAGACAGGAAAAACGATTAATTCCTATAATGTATCAAAAAAAACCCCCCAACCCTGATTTTTGACATGGCTAATCTGCCCTAGTAGGACTTTACAAGTCTTTGTACAAGACAAAAGTAGAAAGGACAATTACATAAACTGCACAAAGACAAGAAATAGAAAGTAAAAAAAGCCAACAACAATATATCGCAAACAGCTCAGTAAATAATAGTGCAATTTTCCTAGCTAATAGAATGGTTTAACACCTGAATACACTCACACGCCTGATTAAACACTAACAACATAAACCCATGAAAGAAGATTATAAGTTGTAATATCTTTTTGCAAATAATAGCATATTAGCCACTGTTGCATACTTCTCCAATTACATCCCTTTAATTCTTTTTGTCTGGAAAACAGTTCACATTATAATAGTCGGCATCATTTGTGTTTTAAAACAAGTGATTACTTTGTATGCAGTGTGTATTGCCAAATTGCAGGTCTCTTTTATATATATCTAAGTATACTCTCAAAGTTAATAAAATCAGTAATTGGTAATGCAAATTATCTTTAACTTGGCTTTCTATGAAAAAACATTGAAACTTCAACAAACTGTTACTCCCTGTCACACTGGACATTTTTCCCAGGCCTTTTTCCTTTTCCTTACGGGCAGTTGCCAGGAGCATGAATTACGCGTAACAGCAGCACCCTCACGTTCACCGACATGCACGAGCCTGCCCAGATCCACGTCCATACAGCTTTGTTTAGCTTCTGTTCAGTTGACTTGAAACGAGCGTGAGGTGGCTTGGAAAGAAACGTGGAAAGCCAAAGCCTCTGGTTTCAGCCACAGCAACGTCTGTTCACCAGCTTTTCTAATGAATCACCTCCATCCCTTCTCTTTTCCATCCACCTCCAGCTACGCAATTCACTGTCTCTTCTTGCTAAGACATTCAACAGCTGTAATTTACTGACCTTCAGGCTCGCCCTTCTGCATGAATTACTTGGAAATCCCTGGTTAATTTGAAAATCCCCCAAGTAAGGCAAGAGAAGAGAGCCCCTGTAGATTATTCTGCTCCGGAGATTTAAGGTAGTAAACGAACTTTCCAACCCAACGGCAAAACACTGGAAAGGTGCAACTCGGTGCACCGTAGCATTTCTACTGCTGGAGCTTTTTAAGGACAGGCTAGACAAAGATTTCTCAGGAACAGTTTGGGTATATTCCATCCTGTTTTAGTGCACCGGGTGAGGCTCCATCAACCGCTGCATTTCCGTGATGCCTTCGGAGCAGGGAGCGCTGTGGTAAGTGAAGCCCGGGGCTGAGCCAGTACGGCAATTTACGTGTTTCAGAGGGTGTTCAAAGTGAGGAGGAAAATCAGCCCGGTCTCTTTAAAACATGTTGTTTGAAAAGAGGTGATACTCATTCACAAAAGGTAGCCTAGGTGGAAGTATCTGTTAAGAACAAAGGTAGTCTACTTTGCAGATAATGACTTTCTCTTTTTTTTTTTTTTTTATTTTATATTCCAGCTATTAAGGCATATAAAACTGTGGTCATGATTTATTCACCATCATACAGGGAAGAGTGTATTTTAAGTTTTCTCCATGCTCTTCTAAAACATCAGGTATTGGCTGTTTACTAAGACAGACCAAGGGTGTTCTGGACCAGTCTTCAGAATCGATATGGCTAATCCTAAGTTTCCTACCAAGAAAGTTCAAACAGGTTAGATTTTCCCCTTTCACTTTCTTGACTCCTAGAAGTTTACAATTTGCAGGGTCTTTATTGTTAATCTGTCTACTAATATGCCTCTAATTTTCTAATGGGTCTCTAATTTACTAATTTTCCAGTGAGTTTCACAACAAGATATTTTTAAACTACTCCCATAACTGAGTCAAAATCACTGTTTCTACTGATCATTTTTTCTGGACTGTAAACTCTCTCTGGAGTGGATTATCCAGCATTATCCTGATAGCACCCCCCACACCTCTTACTGAAGAGCTCTTAGTGTGCCTTATTGGACAAAGTTTCCTTGGAGATAAAGCTGATTTAAAAAAAAAAAAAAAAAAGAGGAAACGTAAAGCTTGAGAGATTCATAAACAAAGTTAACACATTTTGGTGGCCTGCAAAAGGGAAATGAACTTGACTTTGGTCCACTTCTACCAGCTCTACAGGAACAAGGACAATTATCAAAGGAGACAGATTAGCTAGTTTTTCTCTCTTCCTGATAGAGAACGATGGATACTTTTACTGCTAGTTTATGTCGCAGTTTTGTTTTCTTGTGCAGAACTATAGGCTGCCCAGGGAAGTGGTTGAGTCACCATCCCTGGAGGCATTAAAAAAGCTCATAGATGGGGTAGTCTGTACCATGGTCTGGTGGGCACGGATGATGGTTGGACTCGATGATCTTGAAGGTCTTTTCCAACCTAAATGATTCTATGGGTCTGTACAGAGATGGTGTTAGAGTTGGAAAACAGGTATGACAAAAGGATGAATAAAAAAACAATTGAAAAAGTAGGAGAAGGCCTGAAAATAGTTGCCTGGTGTAACCTCACACCCAGCACACATCTCAAGAGTAACAACAATAGCGAACTGAGAGCTGCCACTGCCTGCCAGAAAGCTCGTCTGCCACACGCTTGTAGATGCTCTAGGTTAGTAGGTTAGGAGGGTCTTTTGCTGTTGCTATTATTGAAATAGGTGGCTACAAAGATGAGACAATTATATCTACAGGACCCAATGAAATCGCAAATTTTGTTCACCTTTTGCTACCTGCTCAGCTGAGAACTGCTTTAAGCTTCACAGTTCTCTTAAAGGCTCTGGATGAATTTATGTCGACTGCAACCATCTTAACACTTACCAGGGTAAGCATGGACCGTATAACAACGTACAGACTTCTGATCTAGTGCAGTAACTGAGGACTGGGAGAAGGATGTTTTAGAAGTGTCGGTGTTGGGCTGGAAGGTGCCTCAAGAAGTCTTCCAGTCCATTTCCCGTGGACTGCTGTGAGGTCAAGACGGGATTTCCAGGTGGACGTCGCTCAGGCATGGCCGGAGCATATACAAGTGAAGTGACAGCAGGCAGGAGACCGAGTGACCCACACCACCCTGGAGCAGGGTTCAACTGAGCTGTCCTCTCCAGCGAGCCACAGTTTGCCAAGCTGGTCTGTTCTCAGAAAAATCAACTTGCCTAAATTATTTTAGAAATCTTTTCTTTACAATTAGCCAACAAAGCTTTTATGGCAAATTAAGCTTCTTGAAAACTTCCCACAGGACAGGACAGGATAATTATCTGTCCTCTTAGGTACTAAAAGACCACTCTCGTGGCAGTCTTCCTTACTTACCTCTTGAAGTCTAGGGTGCAAAGCCAGTCACGGGATTCCACCGCAAGATTCACCAGCATTTTCCCATGTCTTACATTTGATGTTTCTTCTCAGACAACCCAGAATTAGGTGCTTCTGGAAGAGGATCATGTCACTGATTCAGATTAGGCTTCTGATCTCCTGGAAATCCATGATGTCTCCCTATGATGCTGCTACTTTGCGAGATGATACATATTCTCCACATTTGTGCATCAATTTCTTCTTCTTACATGTAGTGTTATGCACTTCACATTGCATTTCTTCTTTTTTTAACATCAGGTCATCCCTTCAGTTTGTCAAAATCATACCAGATTATGAATCTGTCCTCCAAAGCGCTTGACAGACTGCCCCAAATTTCATCTTATGAAAATTTTATACTCATGTGTTGTCTTTCAATATCAAGACAGTTAATTGAAATATTGCATGAAAGTTGGCTGCAAATATAATAACTGGACAGTTTGAAAAAGCTGTGTACAACTTCAGCATAGGAAAGCCTACAATGCGTATCTGTCCGTGTAGCTTTATGTAGCAATATGGAGCACTCAGTTGCCCTGACCATTTTCAGCAAATTCCAGCGCTTTTCGAATTGCACTAATTAGTAGTCACTGACATAGAAAAGATGTATGTGAACGGCTTCCATTGAAAAACTCACCAGGAAGTTATTAAATAATAGCAGCGGAAAGGTTAAACTGCTCAGAAATCCTCAAACATGTTAAGCGTGCTGAGTACTCACATCTCAGTGATCTGATTTTATCTTAGGTCTGCAACTGGCTCAGGGCAAGTTGGTACCCTACAAGAAACCATTTCCTAAACAGGTCTAGTAAAACATTGCTGTCTCAAACATAGATATTTGAGACCCGTTCAAAGCATCTTGTCATGGCTGTGGCTCCGACGGTTCCTGATGTTGCTACTAATGTTTTCTTCTACATCAAAACTAACTTTAAAATACATACCTTTAAGATGCACACCTTTTTGTTCTTGCCTCTTCACTGCACTCGCTTGCACTTGTGCCAACATTGCTGGTAGCCTGGATAAGCTCCAAGGCAGATGACTGCGATGACCTGCACTGAAAATAAACGAAGGCAAGTGGTTCACCACACCATCCCAGTGATGTTTGTCGGGACTCTCTGGAGGGAAGGGTAAGTAAGTACCCTTGCTCTGCCACAAAGACAGCAGAACCACAAGGCTGCCAAAGCTTGCACTTGCTGCCGGAGCAGGAATTATCTACACTTGGTAGTGGGGGAATGGAAATGCATGTAAGAATTAAGCTCCCAGTTGGACCCCTAACAGTCTTTAAAAAAAAACCAACATCAAGGCATGGCATCAGAAGCACCAAACGCTAACCGAGCTGAAAAGTAGAATTAATCATTCTTCTTCTAGATGGTGTAGTCTGGGACCCAACCAGAGCATATGCCTCTGCAGAAGGCAAAAAAAAGAAAAAGATAAAAAAAGAAAGGGCAACCTTTTACCTGGAACAGTTGCTCCATGGAGTTACCCTGGGTCCGTGGCAGTGGGAAGAGTCAGGAAGCAGACCTGCAGCGTCTGAACCCAAAGTCAATGCATTAAAACAGAAAGCCTCCTGGCATGCTAGCAGCTTCAGTTTTATTCAACTCATTCCTTACAAATAAGCTTTGGAAGAAACATGGTATAACGATATAAAAAAGGAAATACATATACGTACTTTATTTTTCATACATATATGGCATGCCTCCCTACTCTGGAGGTGGATACCAAGGGAAGGCAACAAGGTAAGAGCGAAAACGTAAGCAGTCACTGTTCACCCAGTGAGGATTTGAGCACCACTTCAAACAGCTCGAATCTCTCGAAACGGATGGGGCGGCTGCAGGATAGAAGATTCTCTTGCACATCCGAAGGCTGCGGTCCAGCCCGCGAACCGTTCCGCGGGCCCGGTTCCCTGCAGCTGATACCTGCAACCTCAGAGCCCTGGCCACAAAGCGGTTCCACGAGCATTCGTGCCCTTCCTGTTCACTCCTTAATGTGATTTTTTTTTTTTTTTTTTCCCCTAGGCTTCGTACCCTCGCCTTCTGTTTACCCTCCCGCACTGCAGCGGCGTGGCTGGCCGGGACGCGTTTCAGGCGCGCAGGGCCCCTCGCTGTCCCCGCTTCCCCCTCGGGATGCTCTGAGAGCATCCCACCGGTGGGTGCCACGGCAGCCGGCGTGGGGCCGGCGAGGGTGCCGGGTGCCCGCCGCCTGGTTGGCGGAAAATAGAAACGTGGGCTCGCCTCGCCGCAGTGTTTCTGTTGTAATTACGGAAAACAGTGAAAACAGTGCGCCTGACAAAGTGCTCGTGTGATGCAGCTGGATCCGCTCTTAATCCTTCGTTAATGCCTCATCAAAAGAGTACTGTACTTTCCGTTTGTTTGATTTACCGAAGGTCAGCATACTTGGAAGCTATTGTCACACAGCGTTGCAGACTTTTTACATATTTCTCTGGTATTGTTCCAAGCTATCGTGTGCGCAAATGAGTCAATTGGTATGCAGATTGTCCATCATTAAAACCATTTCAAAATCAGCTTTGTCATTGGTTTGGCGTTGGAGCTTGCATACCCTTCCTGAATGTAATGCGTTGCTCCGCATGGGTGCGGTGAGGTGGTTGCGCCAACCTCACGCGGGACCAGTCCTGGTTTTCTTATTGGCAGAACTTCCACTGAATTCAATGGAAATTTTCCCCGGGGCCAGGCCTGCAAGCTGAAGTCCTCCGCTTACACCTCCTTCTCTTTGCGATCCACATAGGCTACGTGTGGTCGTATCGGTGCCTCTGCCTTTCCCTCCGCTCCTCTATTCGCTGGGTTGTGTTTTGCCTTTGTGTGCATTTGTTGAAAAGGCTACAAAAGTTTTTCCCAGCCACCTTGGAAGAGCTAGGTCCTGCATTCCCAGCACGTGGCACATCTCCCGCAGCTACCGGCACTGCCTGCGCCCGCGTCTGCCTCGCTGCCGATGGCGCCGAACCCGCGTCATCATCCGAAAACGTCCCAAACGCACGCACCCATAGTGGAGAGTTCTGTTTTTGTTTTACTATTGAATTTGAGCTTCCAGCAAGAAATAGTGCTTCAAAAAATAAAAGCCACTTGCCTTTTCAATCCATTATCTTCACACAGTTATTTAGTGTTTCTTCTGGGGTTTTTTGGCAGTTTGTATTCAGGTGTCACAAGCTCTTGGTGCAGAACCTGGATTCACTCATCCACAAAAACTATTTTAATGACTTCTGTGTGGAAAAAAAAAAAAAAAAGTATTTTTATTTGCAGCTGCATTGTAGATGTGTCAAATGGCATAAAAGTCTTCTCTCTTTAACAAGTGAACTATATAATCATAATCAGAATAAAATTAAAGTAAAAATTAAAAACTACGTTTATAAAAAAAGATGCAATGACAGGAAATGTTCATTTTAACAATGTGCAATTTATCAGGGGGTTTAGAAGAACAGGAAATGTAGATATACAATTCTTACCAATGGTGGAGGAGAGCTGAGTTAGGGACCATCTGTACAAACCCAGTATTTACAAGTCTATGGGACCTGGTGAGATGCAGCTGAGGGAGCTAAAAGAGTTGGCTGACCTCATTGCAAAACCACTATCAATCATCTTTGAAAGATCATGGAGGTCAGGGAGTCCCAGACAAGTAGGAAAGGGCTAATATTATGTTCATCCACAGAAGGACAAAAAGGAAGATCTGGGAAACTACACACCAGTCAGGCTCACTTCTTTCCCTGGGAAAATTGTGGATTGAGCCTTCACGGAAGGTATTTCCAGGCAAATGAAGGACAAGGAGGTGACTGAGAAAAGCCATGTAGTGGGTGTTAGCCTTCTGTGGTGAACCAACTTGCTTGGTGGATGAGGGAAGAACTGTGGAGAACACTACCCTGATTTTAGCAAGGTGTTTGACAGCATCTCCCAACACATCCTTGTTGACAAGCTGGAAAATCATGGACTGGAAGATGGATGGAAAACTCTCTGAACTGCTGTGACCAAAAGTGGTGTTTAATAGTTCCAAGTCAAACTGGTAGCCACCCATAAGTGGAGCTCCTCGGGAGTCAATACTGGGTTCAACACTGTCCAAAGTTTTACAGACAATGTGGATGAACAAGTTTCTATGCACCTTTGCCAAGACTGCAGACGACACCAAACTGGGAAAAAGCCACCATACGGGTAGATATCAACGGGTTGGAAGAGCGGGCCAACAAGAATTGCATGAGATTTAAGAGCGATAAATTTCAAGGCCTGAACCTGACAGAATAATCCCAAGCAGCACTACAGGCAGGGGTCTCACTGGCTGGAAAGCAGCTCTGCTGAGAGGACCTGGAGGAAAGCACGCTGAACACCAGCCAGCAGCGTCTCCTGGCAGCAAAGGCGGCGGCAAACATCCTCCTGGGCTGTGTCACCAAGCACACAGTCGGCAGTTCCAGGGATGCGATTGTTCCACTGCTGTTGGCACCCGGAATATTGTGTCCAGCTTTGGTCCCCCTAGTTCAAGAACAACATGGAAAAACTGGGGAGGGTCCGGTGGACAGCTACGAAGATGATAAGAGGGCTGGAGAGCATGATATGAAGAAAGGTTGGAAGAACTGAGTTTTCTCAGCCTAGAAAAGAGAAAGCTCAGGGGAGATCTAATCACAGTCTTCCAATATCAAAAACAGAATTACAGAGCAGATGGAGGTGCTCGCTTCACAAGGATGCACGTTAAGCTAGGAATAATACAATACAATAATCCCATAAACTTGGGACGTTCTGGTCAGTGATGAAGCATTGGCCGGCCGCAGTAATTCTGACACTACACAGAGCAGAAGCTGTGCAAGCGATTTGCCCTGCGTGATGTTGAATAGCAAGGTCACCCGTGTCTCGGTGTCCCAGCTTCTCTTCCAGCTGGGCACGCTGCTTCCCACACGCTGTTGCTTGCGGGGCAGGGGGTGCCACGTGGCCCTGTGGCATGGAGCCACGCTCTCTCAGATGTCAGACCTTCGTGGGTCTTGCTTTTTGACCTCATACACGGACCCATTCCTTGTCACAAGGTTACATTTTGCTTACACTCCCAAATACCCACTTCTGAATCATTTACGGGGAGCTTTGCGCCATCTTGCCAGTCTACTGCAAGCATTTTCACTGGTAAGCACTACTGCATGCCCTTGAAGTTTCATTAAGTAACGTATTTTAGGATTTGCTTCTCTGTCACAGGGGTCTTCTAGATGTACAAGAGACCCTTGACATACCTGATGCACATCCCTGCTGCTGCTGGTGTCCACACTTGTGTTGTTATGCTGTTCCTGTAACTAAGGAAACTAGTACACCATTCCAGGACTATCAGTTTATTCACAGATATTCTAAAATATCCTCAATACGACACTATGGGAAGGTGCAGCCTCCTTGATTTCAGCATTGCAAAGGCACGTTCAATGCTGCACAATCTGCTAAAGTAAATTTATGTTGGGAGTAATTTCGGTACTTATTTGACTTGGGCCAATTCTACAGTAAAGTAATTAAAAGCTATTTATTTGAAAGAATAAAAATTTACTTCTAAATATTTTATTCAGGCGAGATTTGACTTAAAATGTTCTCTTAAGACACTCGAAGACCGAATTATGAAGACGTAAAAGCAAAACCATCCAGAGGTGACCATCGAACCCGGCTGCTGGCGGTGCCTACAACGAAGCGCACGGGGGACTCGACGAGGGGCTAACTCCTTGTCGGCTGTCACAGGACAAGCAGCCCCCCAGCTGCCCCAGGGGAGAACGACGGTGGGCCTCGGAGAAGGCGCACAGCCAGCTCGGGGCTGCTGACACCGGCAGCCTTTGCCCGGCCCGCAGGCAGCCTCCCAGTCCCGACGGGAGCGAGCCAAGGCTGGCCCAGCCACCTTCTTTTCCACCTCCCTCGAGCACCTTCATCGACACGTCAGAGGAGGATGGTACCCGCGTGCCCGCCAGGCGTGGCCCAGGTTGAAGAAGCCGCCACGTTGGAGATGCGATCCCCCACTGATTTGGTGCTTCCATCTGCTTTTTCATTCGCAGGGACCTTCACGCTTCTCGGACGCGTGGTTGTGGGAAAGCAGCGGTTGCTAGAAGAAAAGTTGTCCCACCCGTTGCTCCAGTTTGAGGGTCCAGTACAAGCAAGAGAGACAGTGCACAGAGCCAGGAGCCGACTCACCAGGTTGGGTCCTGCTCCACGTCCTGTCCCCACGCAGGTTGCTGCCTGCTAGGCTTGCTCTCCTCTTAGCTTCTAGCCTCGTCCCTGGGGAACGAGAGCATTTAAAACCTGATAAAGTTAAGGAAATATAAGCTCATGGTACAGCTGAAGAAAAATGATTCTACATTTTAGCAAGTGTGGAATTACAGCACGCTTGCTAAAACTCAAGCGTTTGCATTTTAGCAACTATGCTTGGCTACTGAAAACTACTGCCAGCAAGACATGTTTTTCCATCATAGCTTCCAAAGACCAAAGTCAAAATAACAAGCACCAAGTCATTTTCCATTACTTTCAACCTTTTCTTTTTTCAAGATCTACTGATGCAGGTCAGCCATTCATACGATACGATTTGTCAATGGTCTTTTTTTTCTCACATCTGAGGAAATGCGTTAAAATAGATCCCCAATCCAGATTATACCAAAACATTGGCTCTTAGTTGCAAAGAGACTGTCTCCATCACTTGTTGGTGTCTGGGGGAGAAATATCACTCTGACATCACTGTTTGTGGTGCAGGTGGTGGTTGGAATGCCCTTGGGGATGGTTTGCTAATGTCTCTTGAAGGCAAAGTTTAGCCCAGTCTTGGAGCGTGATTTCTGGTCTACTGAAGTTACATGGTCTGGTGGTTATTTATCTCCAACTCTGTTGGACTTAAGAGCAATTTGTGCTTTCCCAGCAGACTGGCTACTATATACTGGTTTAAAAGGGTACTTGCAGACGCAGCATCTTTTGCACAAGTAATGTTTTATCTTTGGATTTGTGTTTTAAAGCATCATTGCATAAAGGGAAATGACTATTCATATTCTGAAAGCACTCTCTGCCCTGGTGTCAGTTAAATTCATGCCAGACAAAATCTTTCCAAATTAATCTTCCTGCTAGAGAAAACGGCAGTATGTTGTACATGGGCATGTGATGCTGATGGTGCACTTCTCCGACGGAAACTTCAGCAGTGGATGGATGCGGAATGCTAGCAAAGTAGCTGCACCTAAACCTGAAAAAGGAGGAGAAAAAACTAGGGAATCTACCCTTCCTGCTCCAGTTCCCCCTGAAGGCCTGAGAGGAGAGATCTACCTTCTGGTTCTCCAGACATTTTGAAGAACAGGGAGGACTCCTTCTCCGCTGCCCACCAGCAGCCTCTACCCTATGGCAGGGGGAAGAAAGCGGCTCCCAGGAGCTTCTACTAGCTCTGCCTAGTCCTAAATAAAAGCAATTAGATCACTTCAGCGCACAGAGCAGCAGCACCCAAACAGCACCCAAACGCACACACAAAAATGTCAATTTATGATTTTCAGCTCCCATACGGCGACCCAGCAACTCTGGAGCCCTAGCATAACGATGGGCACCTTCTGCTCCTCATCATCTCTTGCCCATTGTGGTGTCCAACCTCGTTTCAGGTTTTCAGCTGTGGTATCCAAGCTGAGCGGTCACCAGAGACACCATCAGGTGCCCGCGGAAAGTAGCCACCTCCAAGTGCGAGTCACCCCAACTAAAGTACCAAAGTTATTCATCTTCCTTCTGTTTCCAAGATCTTTCTGGCTGAAATATTCCTCACATTTCACTAGGCAGAGTATTTCCCAAGGTCATCCAGTCAAGATGCCTACTAGCGTGTAGACTAACGAATGAACCGAGTCCGTCAGCTGCAGTCTGCTCTTCCTGCCCATCTCTGTGCAATGCAGTGTTGTGCAGTTAAACTAAGTCTTACCCAATACAAGATGGGTATCATTTTGGCCCTGTGGTCCTGTATTCCTTAATTTAGTAAAACACAGCTATCCTCATGCTGGTTTTGAAACTTTGCTTTGGGGCTTACAGTTGGGTTTTATTCAGCTGAAAGACAGTAAACATTTTTCTATTGCTATATGACCTCAGCTACAGAAATACCAGGGCGGATTTTGTTGTTGTTGTTGAGTCATTTAGAATACAAGGAAAAAATCTGGTAAGGCAAGGCATGAGAATTCTGAATGAGACACTGCACAAAACCGATGGTCTATTTGCTGCAATAATTTTGAAATCCAGCTGTGCAAATTTGTTTTGAGAATTCATCAAACAGACCCTAAGAAAACACTTTACAAATTAAAGCTCACTAATGGGTCTAGCTAAGCAATATTTTTCAGCTGAAATGTATTCTACAGAACAAAGAAAATTAAGTGCAGTAATGCTTTTATGATAATAATAATAATAATGCAGTAAAAGCATATGATACATGATTCCCTAATGCAGCACATCTTCAGTGGGAAGCCTACAGTTTTTAGATTGTAGGTAGTAGACTACGGAGAGACAGGCAGGAACAGTATTTATTATAGGACAGAGGAAGGAGGAGCCCAGTGGAAATGTTTCTTATCCCACAAGTGTCCCTCTACTGCATTGAGGTATCTTCATTTACACTCCTTTTTTTTACCCATAGAGATCCATTGTGAAGCTGATTTTTGGATGTCAAAGGACTATGGTGTGTTGAGTATAAACGGCAAGGGGCCGGCAGCAGGGGGGCTCTGTGAGGGGCTGCCCCATGGCACACACATTTCCAGCTGGCTCTAGTCCTGGGGGACCCACCGCTGGCCACAGCTGAGCCAGTAGCAAACTCTTGAAGGATAGCAATTATTCTTTAAGAAACACGTCGACCCAAGAAAAGGAGTACTATAAGGTCTCTCGCTTCTTTCATTCTTGAAAAATGTTGAAAAGGGGAAAGAAGGCAATACCAAAATTACAGATGGCATAGAAAGGAACAAGAAAGCAGGAAAGAAGAGATGTGGAAAGAAGAATGAATTAGCACGAAAGTGGAAAGGAGGGAACTTGTTACTGTAGTCTCTGCATTTGCAAAGCGAGGGTAGTGCTGTGTTGAAGGAAAGGAAGTTGTACCAAACTAGGCAGGAAAAGAAAGATATTTTCTCATTTAAAACTGTCCAAAAATGCTTAAAGGGCCAAATGTGGGCCCAGGGTAATCATGGCTTCATATGGTCCTGTGTGAACACAAGGAGGGAAGAAGAGAAACTTATCCTTTAGGCTGATGTTGGCATAGGAACATATACGTGTAGGCTGCCCATGGAAAAATTTCTTTTAACAGCTGTGGTGTGTAACCATTGAAGTAATTCAGTGGGAGATGTTTTTTCAGTGGGAATGGTGGGAAGAAACAGCATTCACTGCTCTGAGGGTCAAGAACACAGAATCACAGGACATCTCAAGGTGGAAGGGACCCATAAGGATCATCGAGTCCAACTCCCTGCTCCTCCCAGACTACCTAAAACTAACCCATATGACTAAGAGCATCGTCCAGACACTCCTTGAACTTTGAGTCCACTGATGGAAGAAGATCCCTTAACACGGCAGTCGCAATAGGATGGATGTGCCAGCAAGCTCCTTCAAGGCCTTTCCTCCTACAGCCTCCCAATCTAGATGATAAGGTCCCCTTCAGGGTAGCACCTTGGAGCCCAGACTGCATACGCAGAAATAAAAAAAACACATTAACTACAACAGCAAATTTAAATCGTTAGCGAAGCTTGCCAAGGATCCCTTGAACGTCCAAATTGCATCTCTCCAGACCAGTGCTTACTAAAGGCCCAGCTCCACAGTGTTTAGTAGGAAAGCTTTTAGCACCTGGCACGGGGACGAGGTACGTAGGACGGCAGCGATCGCTTCCCTTCTGTCGGACCTCTGACTGCGTGGAGAGGCTGGAAGGACAAGAGGGAACGTGGCTGCACCTCACCGAATCAGATCGTTAAAGCAGTCAGAACCGCCATAGTCATCAAAGCGGTTCCAGAGGCGGTCTACGGGAAGGCTCTGACGCACGTTAATCTGCAATGTCTTGGAAGGTCCCTTTGCTGCTCCTGAAATCCAGGAAATGTTGCTGTTCCGGGATTTTCACTCATTCAGAGACACCAACAAAATGAAAGAGAAAAATTTCCTGTCAGCGTCGAGACAGATTACACAAGATTACACGAGAATGTCAAACACTCTGTGAGATTATCAGCAATGCAGCCTCTCTCCCCCTAACACATGGATTGCCCGACTGCCTCCAGCCAGGAGGAACGCAAAGGCTGCGGATCGTAAGGGTGTACAAAAACACCGTATAGCAGTCTCTGCGGCAGCCTCTGGTTTGTGTTGGTTGGGACAGTGCTGATTTCTGTAGGTATTTCAGTGACGGAGAAGAGAAAACAGTCAGTTGATTGCCCGCCCCCCCCCAGCATATAATCCTTTATTAGATAGTTGATATTAGCAATTAAGTGTTTATAGTTATAGTATTCACCACTGAACTCTGGAGTGCGACATTAGCTGTTAACAATACTCTACCGAGATCTTTGACGTAAGGTTGGGCTTTTTTTAATTGGCCTCTTAATTCATATCAGTGAGTGTCCTTTTGTGAAACATTTTCATTATTGCAGAGGATGAATATTAACTAATACTGACACTGCCCGTAAAAGAAAAGAATCAAAAGCAGAAGAATACAGACGAAACTCAGGAATATAAGCAAAAAGAGGATGTGATTGCCATACAAAATGCGAACCTCAACAACAAGGGCAGCCAGCTCCGTGACTGCCAGCAGAGGAATCCTAGGGCAAAGGTACGGATTCAGCGTCTTTGCAAGAGCAGCCTGTTCATGAGACATCCTACACTAACTCAGCATCAAAAGCAAATAATGAGAAGGCCAGAACTTTTGCAATTCTACTGCACCCCAAACCCATGAACAGCTTTCACGAATACCTGTTACCCCCAGCTGCTGTTCAGAAATGAAAACTTGTGGGAACCCCAGTGCCTGCCTCACGACAGTGGGGAAGTTGCAATCTCACTTGATCATTTTGGGACTAGTCATTTTGCACCCTGAGAGCTTAGCATCTCTAAGTTTACCTGGTGTGGTTGTGGCTTGGCCCTACAAGTGCTGAAAGTCAAGTTTTCTTTTGTAATCATACTAATGATAAAAAAGTTTTTCTGTTAGGCTTGGGTACTTGCTGATATTAGAACTAACTACATATTAAGAGCATCTTAAGTAGCAGTGAGAAATGAACTAACCAAATCTACTTTTTCCTCTCCAAAACAAACATGTCTGGCTAAAATGGAGAACATTCTCGGTGGCTGCAGTGATTTCTGCCCAGGTATTTGGGTCCACCAACATAGAACGTGTTGCAAGCCTTGGCTGTATGAGAGCAGTTGGCGGTGAATAAGTATTGGAGCTCCAGAGACACTTCTGCAACAGTTACAGTAGCACATACAGAGACCGTTAAATTATTTGAACATGCCCGTAAATGAATACCGAGTTTTTACAAATGGCCAGAGCTGATGTGGCAACACAATTACTGTAACGGTGATACACAGAAGGTGCCTATACCGGGGAGCGAGCCAGTCCCCGACCCTTCAGGATGTTCGCCAGAGGTCTGTAAATGCACTCGGATTTCCAGAGGCAACTTAATTTGGCAATTCTTTAAACCAAAATCCTCTGAATCCTTCAGCTTTCCCTTTGCACACAAAACAACACTCGCCTCACGGACCAAATTTTCTTTTGGCTGAACAGCTGCCTGCAAGTGCTCCCACGAAGTTGCGCTGGCAGGTCCCTTAAGTGGGACAGAAATAAAAACTTCACGCGTAATGCGGGTGAGGAAGAAGCTGATGCAGGGCAGGCTTCTCTCCTGGTAGTAAATCCGCTTGCTTACCTTAGAGGCTGAGCTGTGCCTGCTTCAGAAGCCTAATGCCAATTCAGCCGCAGTTTATACTACGCCAGACCTTCGCGCCGTCAGGGAGGTGCTCCTCCCCGGCCTCAGTCAGCGATTTGGTGCCGAGAGATCACCCTCCTTTGGGAGACGGCAAAACGACAGACAAACCAAAGAGACCGGCAGTGTAAATTGCAGGTCGTATCACCCAGATTCTTCTGGTGAAAAGTACAGGGCACGTTCTATTGGAGCCGGGCGGAGGCAAAACCGTGTCTTTGCCTCAACTGCGGAATCGGCAAAGTCGTGGTCAGCAGATCTGTTTCAAGGGCTTGGCAGCCTGCTAAAAAGTTAACCTGCCCCTTTTGATTTTGATTTAAAAGGCTTCCTCTTGAGAGCCATACATCCAATTGTCCAGAAAGAAAATGACATCGCGGCCGAATCCCCACCTCCCTCGCCCTCTGCCACCCCCGTTCCCAGGACCTACTCACCACCTGAACTTCAGCTCGTCTCCGCAGCTCCATCCCTCGTACGCCACACGGCGCGACCGAAGACTCTGCCTCCATCCCACCGGGAAAGGCAGGTTACCCGCAGGATAACCCACAGGCAGCACCGCTCCCACCGCCAGCAGCGGCTGGGTGTCCGGAGGGCAAACCTCTTAGTCCGGACCCGCGAGAGTTCGCCTCCGTCGTGACTCCCAGCAGCCTCGCCTGCTCCGCCTGGCACGTGCCTCTGCTTCCCAGGGCTCACGCGGAGCAAGGGCAAAGGGCAAAAAAGGCCACAGACCTGGCTGATCTGAGGGCAATTTTTAATTGATGAATTGCACGCAACTGTCACTGTAGTTAGCAGTAGTAGCGAAGCCTTGTAACGGGTTCGTTCGCTCGAGAGAGCCGTAAACCAACTGCGCTCCGAACCGGAGGCTTCTCCTGCTTACCCTGCTCAGCGGTCAGCGTCTTCCAATTGCAAAAGGCAAAACAAGTGTTGGAAAGACAACTGAGATTTTCTGTTTTTAAGTTTATACTTGTGGAACACAACGTATGGATACTTCGATTACCTGATACAACGACATCCTTGCAAACAAAAAAAGAGAGAATCCCTCCCCCGATATCTGGATAGCAATATATAAATATTTACAAAAGAAAAATAGGCAAGGAAAGAAAAATAAAGTACTCTTGATTACCCCAGCCATTTTCTTTCTAAGATATCAGATTTTGAAAATAAACTGCGCTTTCCTTTGAGAGTACTGAGGTTTTAACTTCAGTTCTTAGGATATTTCATACGCAGCAAGGTCACTCCTGCTCTGCCTCTACAGTTATCTCCTGTACAGTAACCAGAGAATTTCCCTGCTAAATGACTTTTATTTGTAATAGTAACCTTGAAAACAAACACAGAAAAAAATTAAAGTATGTAAATTTGCCATAAATATATCACAGTATTGAAAATGAGCATAATTATATGCTTTATATAGCTTCTTAAGAAGAACGTTAGGTCTGAGTCCAAAACTCTTGGCTTTAACCAAAGTGATTTCAAATAGAACAAGTATATATAGAAAAAGAATCCTATTTTCTTGTTAAAAAAGGAAAGGATGCTTTCTTAAACAAAAGAACATGTGATTTCCTGGACACAGACCCAAGTTACAGTGGGGAGAGCTCAGAAGGCTCCAAATTAAATATCGCATTCATTAAGGATGATTTAAGAAGTTGACTGGAAGAGGTTCAATCAGCCCATTTAGTCTGGTAATTCTAGAAACGTCAGTGTAAAAAAAAAAACCTACTTTTTTCCCTTTCTGCTATACAGTGCCACACAATCACATGACGGAAAACATGTTGCCTGCAGAAATGGTAGACACCGATCACGCACGGTTTGGCTGTACCACGTCAACACCGACTGCCTTGTCCAACAAGAGGCTCGACATCCTTCGGATACCGAGGCGCGGTCCTCAGCGGCGGCGTCACACGTGCGAGCTTCGTCTGCCTCTAGAGCCCAACGACACGCGAAGCCTCGGCTCTCTTGCTTTATAATGTTCGTTGAAGTCCAATCTAAAGCTAAGAAACCGAAGGCTTTCGTCAGAACTCGTTGTCAGCAGGACCAAGAACTGCTGGACGATTCCCTGAAGGAGACAGAAAAACCCAAGAGACAGCTAAGACGACATCGCCGGCGTGTTTGGCGCAGGGATGCCGCGTGGTGCCCAGGCCCAGCTGGCAACGAGGCGGAGGGAATCCGGCGAAAGGCAAGCACGAGCCTTCCTACCCCACCGCTAGCAAACCGCTCGCGGGGCACTCGCTCCTCCCGCAAAAACCCCCGGCTTCGTTTTATCTCCAAACGTCTGCCACGCCAAACAGCTCGGTCTTCCCAACCGCTGCCCCCGTGCCCTGCCGGCACCCTCCATCTGACGGCTCCCGAGCTGCAGGGGGGCAGCCCCGCCGCGCCTGGGACGCCATCCGGGACCCGACCCGCGCCAGCGGGAGACCTCCCCGCCTTTCCCTGCGGCACGTGCGACGCGGGCCAGGCCGGCACTAGGCCTCCGCTTGCTTCAAAACCGCGCGCGTCACGTCGGTTCTCCGGCAGCAAGTAACACCCCGGCAGAGCCGGGCGTCCGCCCAGTGGTGCCGTCGGCGCTGCTGGCCCAGCCAGCTTCTATCGATTGAGAGCAGAACCCAACCGCAGCCCAATTACTGCTAGGAGCTCTGAAAAACTTGGGCCCAACTTGTCCCACGGGGGGAGAAGTGCAACATTTGGACCCAGAGGGTAAATTTCTCAGAGATGTAAAGCCCCCACGTCAAAGTTCAGGATCACGACAGCCTCCGGCAAGGGTCAGCGGTGGGTTTTATCTGGGGACAGCGTTCTCTTTACCAGTAGACCTGAATACGAAGCTCTGAGCTCCTTTTGACGATGCAGCAGGTCATTCGGCGAGGTTATAGCTCAGGCAGGTGGAAACTGGAATTTTTCATGATAGAAAAGGCTATAATGTAATTAGAAACGCAGGGGTGTTATGAGCCCCAACCTTCTGTCAGAAAGCCATAGTACCTAAACAGCACACATTAAACCAGAAGTTACACTTTGTCTGCACTTGGAATCAGAACTCAGAATTCGTACAGAACCCCCGAAGGATCCCGGCCTAGGAGGCCAAAGCGGAAAATGTGTCACATTTGCAATTCTCCGCTGTCCTCTAAAGGCTGTTTCAGGAATTTCAGCCTCGGAGTTTGGGCAGCAAAATCGCTTCTGCTCTGGGTCCGTGTACCAGCGCGAAGGCCAGGGGGTCCAAAAAAAGTGGGAGGTTTATGCAGAACTTCAGCTGGAGCTCAGCAAACCACAACAGGAGACGGGTCCGATCAGAGACCCGGAGGGACCGAGTCGGCCAAGCGCGTGACGCCGCACCGGCCGCATCCCTGTCTGCGCCAAGGGATGGGATCTGTGGGATTTCTGTTCTCCTGCATCCCGGACATCCTTGGAAGCCCCTCGGTATGTCCGGGCGCCTGCTGCAAGTAATAATAACCCGCATCCGCATCAGCTTGCCGGGTTGAACTTCGAAATTTGTTGTTGCTGGGTACCTACCTACGCCTTCATACGGTGCTCTTGAGGAGTTCTTTATGTGTAATGGAGAAAGGTCAAGCCTTAAAATAAGCCTACAATCATACAATGGCCCATTAAGAAACTCATAGTTCAAGCCACAAGCACCTGTAAACTTCTTCTATGCAGCTGGTTCTTCTGAGTCACTTACTGTATTGCCCTTTAACGGTCTTAATTAAGGAAATGGTAACATTTATTCTTTTCTTATGCTGCCTGGCTACCATCCAAGTACTCTTTCTGTAATTATTTCCTATTCTGTTATTAATGTCTGGTTTGCTCTTTTGGCTTGCAAGAGCTTTGATTTTTTTTTAACTTCCAAAACTTTTTTGCCTGTGAAATCCTGGAACCTGTGCACGAGTTCCAGCTCCAGGATGTGGATCTGACTGGTACCATTCCTCTGTACTCTGCCTCTCCCAGCTGCTTTGCTGCTTTTCTCCGAGAAGATGGGACCTCTTACCAGTAAAGGTGTCTCTTCACGATGCCAAAACTATTTTTTTCCTGTTTCTTTGGTGTCCCCTGAAGACTTTTTGAGAATGCCTACCTGTTTCTTTTGCCCACAGGGGCTTATAGAGCAGATCTAACCAACTAATTGCTGCTGTGGGCGATGAGGTAACCCGGCTGCTGGAAATATCGAAGACC
The DNA here is from genome assembly GCA_035590195.1 of Aviceda cuculoides. Lineage (NCBI taxonomy): Eukaryota > Metazoa > Chordata > Aves > Accipitriformes > Accipitridae > Aviceda > Aviceda cuculoides. The sequence continues at coordinate 2,118,773 of JAVJGG010000058.1, forward strand.
TGGAGAACATTGCTCGTAAAGCATGGACCATCCAACGCTGGAGCACAAAGGCAACCCGCGCCCAGGACTCTTCAGCGTCTGAATGAGGGTGATGTGGGCAACTCAGAGCAGGTGTTTGCCTAATGTTGTGGTTGTGATTATTTGTTTATTTATGGCTTTCTAAAGGATCCACCTTTCCGGCAACTCTTGACTAACTTCATCTCTCAAGAACTGCACTTATAAGATCCTTTGAACTCTTCTCCCTAATTGTATCAAGAACCCCAGAACTCCCCTGGAGGTTTGAAAGGGAGAAATGAGGCTGGTGGGGAGGGAAACCGAGGTGAAAGGGAAGTTGTGACATGACTTATTTTCAGAATGCAGCTGTTTTCTTTATTTCTCAGTCTTCTTTGAAAAAAAAGAATGACAAGAGGTTTAGGAAGTCGAGTCACTACGTGTCCCCTGTTTTGGGAAACGCTGATCTCCAATTGTTCTTGCAGCTCAGTTGCAAATGGCTTTTGTGGAAGCGCAGCGCTTCGTTTTGCCTGCAGTGCTTATGAAACCCATTTGCTGCAGCATCTAATGCCCTGTCTGGCACTTTGGAGAAAAATAGTGTTGGCTCACCCGTCGTTCCGCTGCAGCTGAGAAATCTGGATCACATCTTTTTCCTTAGCAAATAAAATGACTTAATAATTATCTTCCTATTGGTCTACTAGCACTTCTGTTAATTATGTGCCACGTATTATGTACACACATATATGTGTACGCAAAGAGTGTAAGTTTATGCTGCGTTAGTCTCTTTTACAGGATAATAAACAAAATATTCCAGTTCATTTAAAGATGTTTTAATAAACTGGAGCACAGCTGTCAAAAATATATTCTGTTTTTGTCAAACTTTAGTTGTGTTAATAAAAGTTGCAATGAGTGGAAATTCTATTGCTTTTCGCATTTATCAAATACCATTTTCACCCCACATTTTATGTTCTATTTATGCTTTCTGTTCTCCACTAAATGGTGCAGTTTAACTCCTCTCCATCTGATGGCTCAATTGTTTTCTAGAGAATTTTGTTTTCTTCATTTTCTGCCCTTTATAACATGCTCTAATTCTTATTTTTGCACACCAGGTTGTTAAAGGAAAGTTCCCATTTGCCTTTTTAGTGGCTGTTGTAAGCCTGTCTGTAATTTCCCTGTTTCTTTACGCCCTTCAGCACCGTTCATTAGAAACAAGAAGTAAAACTCAGCACAAATACCCTCTTTTAAGGAGCGAATGCGGTGCCTTGTTAGAAAGCGAACCAGAAGATCGTGTTCTTTGCCTCTCTCTTGGCAATTTTTTGAAAAAAACTTTAAAGGGCGATGAAGTGGTCTTGGCTAGTTTTGGGAACGTTCCCATTGTAGAAGTGAGAGGGGTCCTAGATGCCCAACTACCTCGTTCTCGTGGCGTGCATCTCAAATGCAAATAACTGGTTTTCATCCTCCGTGGCACTGGAAGATTTCATACACGGGGTAATCACCTTGCGGCAGCTTTTTCCATTCATACCTTTTAATATTCCGACTGATGGTAATAATAACTCCAATTGCATTTCCCATACTCTGATGTTTAGCTAACTTAATTGCTGTTCTGATGACTTCTGGAGGAAAACATTTAACAGAATTTGTTCCACAAAGAGCTAAAGTAAATTAACCGCGCAGTGATAGAAATTTCACCTCCTGCACGCCTGGGATTTTTCTTGCTATGTTTTTCTTTCGCTATTCTTTCCTGAGCATCTTTTTGGTCACCATTTGCTGTCTTTCTGGATCCCTGCTCTCTTCCCCTCTGCCCTGCTCTCCTTTCGTGAGCGACTGTCCATCACCTCGGTTTCTTTAACTTTCCTGACCTCTGGGTTCTCTCTGCCCCTCTCTACCTCTGCCCATCTTCGTCCTTTCACCTGCCCTCGAGTCTCTTATTTCCACTCACGTGGCACCCAGGTTTTGGCTCAGTGGTTTTATGAGAGAACGTACAATATTGGGTAGTCAAAGTGTATTAGCAAAAAGCTAGCTTTGGAACAAAAAGAAGGAAAATAAATACTGACCGAGGCACCTTTGCTGCTCTTCTGGTGAAAGAGAGTAAGTACCAAGATAACCCTTATGAGTGATTCTGATGCCTTGAAGACTGCATTGCTCCAGGCTAACATAAAGTAATTAAAATACTACATCAGGGAGCCTGGCTTAGTACTTCAGAGAGACCAAGTGGTTCATACATTAAATTTGCAGTATTCCCTGTCAACATAGTTTAAAATCGAGGTTCAGCAAGCCCCCAGAGCGATACATGACGAGTTAAATCAATGGCTGCAGAAACTTTTCATTCCGAACAACTGCAGGCCAAGAAGGAGAATATCTTACTTGTGCCTGTTTATTGTTATCTTTGGCACTGTAAGTAATTTTGGTCTGTTAAATTAGGTAGATCAGGTGATGGTTACAATGCCCTTCTAGAAACCATACAGAATTATATCCTCCGACTTCTGAAACCGCAAGTTCTTGGATCTGTCCCTGCTCCACTTACAAATGTTTGCGCATCTCTTGCAGGTCTCCCAGCTCTTCTTCCCTCTCTCCAATTAGCAGAATCTTATTAGAGGTTAAAGTGATAGTTTAGGTTTCAAGCAGCCAAAAGAAGATTCTCAAAATGAATTCGGCACTTCCGAGAAGTCTCCGAGCACCTTTCCGTACGTGCGAAATGTGCTCTGTCGCCTCTGAGGCTGCTCCTTTGGGTGAAAATCGAAACGAGCACAAATGTCTACGCCCACCGCTGGTTTCTAAGGTCAGCGCTAGGAAACATTCATGCAACGTCACAGGGGACTCCAATCTTTAAGTCTAGAAGTTTTAAAATAAGCTTCAGCTTTCTGTCCAGATGCCTCCCTTTTTTCTGAGCGTTCATTACCTTCCAACTCTTAGTGTGTTTAAAAATCTACACGTGCACTTCAAGAGTGCCCACGGTACTGAAAATCACTGTTAGACGTGGCATACTGGAAGCTAGTTTCACACTGACCAAAGATAATTGGCCATTCTTGACAGAAATGCTATTTTAAAGGGTTGAAAAAAGTTCTTGTCCAAAAAGGGGACACCTTAGACATGTGGCAGGACGAAGACAGAACCCTTCCACAGCTCATTTTAACAAAATAAATCATGTAGATTTAGGGGTTTTTTATAAAGAAAAATATCCTCCTATGTAGAGTTGAGGGACCTTGGCATTTATTCACTGCATCTGGTATAAAGGAAGAAAACCCACAGGGTCTTCCTTGAGTGAAAAATAGAATCACTAAAATAAAACTGGATTATGATTATATTCTGTCCCTAATCACCCACCCTAAACCTAAAAATAATTCACAGGAAAATACATTCTATCACGGGCTTCTGCGCTTCCTAGTGGATGTTTCTAAAATATTAAATTGCATCGTCCTGCACCCCGAGGCAGTCGAGCTGTTGTAACCTACAGAGGGAGATTAAATTTTCAGGGGCTCTGTTTTAACATTTTCTTCTTCAGAGTTCATATTGGGTCAGATATAATTTCCATGTCAGTTACCAGAACAAATATCCCTTGTAATTTAAAAGAATAAGACATACATACTTTTCAGTTCTTTTCCTTCCAATGTATTTCTGATATCGGTAGCCCGGCACGGACAGCCCTTCACCCTGGAGGAGTTCTGCATATTGTACGACTTCCTGAGGTGGGTGATGGTTTTATCCTCGGGTTCTGCATTTCTGCTTTTTGCTGCACTTTCTCCAAAATTTCTTTAGGCCTTGGCAACCCTGAAAAGGAGGGAGCCGAGGCAGCTGAGGCTCCCACAGCTCTACTTGCATTTTCAGCCACTGTAGCTCCAACAGCAAAACACCGAAATTACCAGCCAGAAGCCCGCGTTACGTATCTTACAAAATGAATAATAGCTTTGTACAGTAAATGTGGTGTTAAGAATGATAATCTTTAACATTGATGGTAGTAGGTAAGGAGTTCAGTGTTAAAAAAATAAAGTAAAAAGCTAAAACTCCTCTGTTCCTCTTTAGAAACGTACCTGATCGGTGCTGCTGCCACCCACTACAAGGCAAGCCGGCGGTGCGGTCGCAGCAGGAGGGGGTTGTCAACTTTTACGTGTTCATGTAGAATTCGATACTGGTCTCCGGGCACAGATGAGATGCAGGATCGTTTCTCTCTCGCTTTTGTTCGGAGTCGCTGAATCCAGCAGCCTGACAGAGGAGACGTTGCCACAGCTCCGCGGCCCCGGGTCCAACCAGTAGCAAGGCTCGGGATGCATCCCCTATAGGCACACGCACACACCGCATACGTGTGTGTATATATATATATACACACACACATATATATACACATGGCCGGCTGCGCAGATCAACCCAGACACACGGAGCGCTCGCGTGAACACAGGCAGCACCAACAGCCTCATCCTGCTCCCCCCTCTGGCTGAGCTGGGTGGAGGTCCATTAGTGGGAGATACAGATATATAGATTTCCCACTAACATATAATATATCTGTATATAGTGTGTGTGTGTGCGCATATATATATATTACTTATTTTTCTAAGTACAGTGTTCTGCACCAGGAGGTCAGTGAGTGAGAGAGAGGGTGCGGAGTTCTTTCTGGATCTCAGTAAGAAAGGCCTGACAACAAATGGCTTAACAAAACAGCTGTTTTAACACGACAGAATAAAACCAGGAAAATGAATCGGATAAAAAGCGGAATACAGGTAGTGAGTAAAACTTATACCCCTTCAGACACCGGAGACCCCACCTTTGTGCGGCACAGAACGGAACCTGGATGGATTTTCCCGTGGCGCAGCGCACGGGTCCCGTCCGTGCAGGATTTCCTTCTTCCCACGCCCCGGTGCGCAGGATGGGCTGGCACGGACGGGACACTCCATCAGGTTCCCATGCAGCGGCTGCTCACGCCCCAGGGACGAGGCCCCGTAGAGCAGACGGGGCTGTTCAACCTCCCTAAATCCTTAAATACAGCACCATCCGCAAGGTACAAACACAGATCTCTCCCGTAGCCAGGCTTATACACGGAGTCCAGCCAGCCGCGGACCTCTGGACCCACTTATCCCCCCGGACCGCTGCTTATCCCACTATTTTCCCACGCCTTCTCCTTCCAAAATCACCTTTGGGTCACCTGGTTAAATCGCTGCTGAAGAAAAAGTTGCTTTTCCCAGCACTCTTGGGTGGATGGCTGCTCTGCGCAGTGAAGCTTTTCCAGGAACAGCATCCCGGAGTGCAGTTAGCTGTGGGCACCTCTGTTAGCCTTTTTTTTTTTTTTGCAAGAGCTTTATAAAGTCAGTCTCCTCCTTCGTGTCGATGAAGATTCTTTCATGAAAGCCACGCTTTGGTGTTGCAGAGACGCAGCACTAGGTAACGCTGACAGTGCCCCGAAGAGGGAAGACTCAGCTGCAGGTGAAGGCAAAGCAAAAATCAGCAAAAGGGGTGGGGGTGTGTGGAAAAGGCTGAAATTGCCATAAAAAAATCGAAGATGACATCGTTAGCTCCTATCGACTTCCAGGGATCTTCCAGCAGAGCTAGTCCAGGAACTGTGTGCCAGGGATTCAGAACCTTCCCCCAGCCTGGAGGTCGGAGAGCGGTGATGGCTCTTCCCCAGGTACCAGCGGGGGCAAAGCAATCTCTGGGAAAGAGAGAACAACGGATGCCATTGCCTGAGAAACCGAAGATCTCAGAAACAGTTCCCATCCATTTCCAGGGGATTTTCCTGCCGAGCTGGATAGGTTTTTCTACGCCTTGCATTTCAAATATTTATTGATGCATCAAGTCATAATTTTCTGCTCTGGTTTGAAGTGTTGGTGCTCTCGTATAATTTATTATGACACTGCTGTTATAGTTATTTCCAAGCCCAAAGGAAAATCTGAAGTATTTATTGCTCAACTTCCGATTCACTCTCTTGATGAGAATCTGGCCCTAACCATACAGTGCCAACAGACGATCGCAAACATTGATCTTTTTGTCTGTGTATTTCTCATTGCTCCATCTCGCTTGAACAGGGCTCACCGGAGTTGTAGGATTGGAAGCTACAAAAACCCCACGTAGATTGACACAAACATGACAGCTGCTGGGTCGGGGGATAACAGACTGGTCTCCACCACAAAGGAGCTCCAAGGACAATGGCAGGTCCCCACCAGCCCATATTCTGTGCCTTGGGGGTTCAAAACGTCCCCCTCGGCCCGGCAGTCAGAGCGACTCCTGCGGCACTGAGGACTCTTCCCAAATCGACAGACTTCCGTGGAATCACGTCAGAGTGATCATTCCCAGCACGGCCGCTACTGTGGGTTTCCTGTGTGCTGCTGGCTTTATTTCAACAGCAAAGGGAACTAAACCTTCCTCTGGAACTTGCCCTCTAGTTCCGACACTGATGCTGCCCCTCCGGCCTGTGGATTGTCTAACGACACCTGGGATCGTGCAACGTGCCTCAAGGCACTGGCCAAAACAGCGCCCACGCCGCTAGCTTCCCCCCCCCCCCCCCAACAGTTTTGGCCAAAACACAATTCACATAAGCTTTGTAGTTCTTTCATACTTTACAAGAACAATACGCTCCCACCACAGCCACAAAAACCAGAGTTCTCCTGCTTGTCAAGCGATTTGCAATCTTGTGACGCCAAGCTCAGCATCCTCCGGCTTTCCTGCGGCACACAGAATATCAGTGGCTTCAGAGTCCGTATTTTTTTTACGGCCGAAACGCTGCCTGCAAGTACCCGTCCTGAGGGTAGCTGCACCAGCAGGTCCTTTACTGGTTAAAAGCTTTACATGTTTTATTTAACAAAAGCAAGGACTCCGAGGCCCGCACAATAACGGGAATCCTGGTGTCCGGAGGGCAAACCTGCTAGTCCAGGGCTGCAAGTCGGCGCATCGTCCCCACGAGAGTTCACCTCCATCACGGCTCCCAGCGGCCTCACTCGCACAGCCTGGCACGTGCCTCTGCTTCCCGGGGCTCGAGCGGAGCAAGGGCAAAGGGCAAAAAAGGCCACAGACCTGGCTGATCTGAGGGTAATTGTTAATTAATGAATTGCACGCAACTCCAAGTATAGATAAGACTAGTACCAAAATCCTGTAATGGGTAGGGGTCTGTGAATCAATACGCTCCTAACTGGAAGCTTCTCCTTTCTTACCCTGTGGAAAAATCATAATCTTTCAATTACAAAAAGCAAAACACTCGAGTGAAAGATAATTGTGTTTTTATTTTTCTAAGCTTGCACTTGTGGAACGTAATAAATGACCTGATATAATGACAGCTTTGCAAAAGAAGAATTCTCCTCACCCCAACATCTGGACAGCAATATATAAATATTTACAATGAAAAAATAGGGAAGGGAAGAGAATGAAGTCAACATTAGCCAAGTCAGTTTGTTTCTACACATCTGATTTTGAACATCAATTATTCCATTCAATTCAATCTTAACCAACACGTTCCTTTCACAGTACTGAGGCTTTAACTTCATTTTTTAGATCTTATGTGCAATAGATACACTCCTGCTCTGCTTCTATAGTTTTCTCCTGTACAGTAACCATAGAATTTCCCTAGTAAGTTTTTCTTTAACTTTGAAAACAACAAAAAAATTAAATATAGGTTTATGTCTCCTGATACAAAGGTTCTCACACAGTCAAACACATCACAACACTGAAAATCAGCATAATGAAATGCTGTATAGCTCCTTAACAAGGACATTAGGTCTGGGTCCTGATCTGTTGGCTTCAACAAAAGCTCTCTTCAAATAGAACACGTACATATAGAAAAAATAACCTTCTCATTTTCTTGTTAAAAAAGGAAATGGTGCTTCTATAAACAAAAGATGCAATTTCCTTGACACAGATATAAGTTACAGTGGAGAGAGCTCAGAATGCTTCAAATAAAACTGGCATTTGTTTAAAAGGATGATTTAAGAAGCTGATTAGAAGAGGTTCAATCAGCCCATTTAGTCTGGTAATTCTAGAAACGTCAGTGTAAAAAAAAACCTACTTTTTTCCCTTTCTGCTATACAGTGCCACACAATCACATGACGGAAAACATGTTGCCTGCAGAAATGGTAGACACCGATCACGCACGGTTTGGCTGTACCACGTCAACACCGACTGCCTTGTCCAACAAGAGGCTCGACATCCTTCGGATACCGAGGCGCGGTCCTCAGCGGCGGCGTCACACGTGCGAGCTTCGTCTGCCTCTAGAGCCCAACGACACGCGAAGCCTCGGCTCTCTTGCTTTATAATGTTCGTTGAAGTCCAATCTAAAGCTAAGAAACCGAAGGCTTTCGTCAGAACTCGTTGTCAGCAGGACCAAGAACTGCTGGACGATTCCCTGAAGGAGACAGAAAAACCCAAGAGACAGCTAAGACGACATCGCCGGCGTGTTTGGCGCAGGGATGCCGCGTGGTGCCCAGGCCCAGCTGGCAACGAGGCGGAGGGAATCCGGCGAAAGGCAAGCACGAGCCTTCCTACCCCACCGCTAGCAAACCGCTCGCGGGGCACTCGCTCCTCCCGCAAAAACCCCCGGCTTCGTTTTATCTCCAAACGTCTGCCACGCCAAACAGCTCGGTCTTCCCAACCGCTGCCCCCGTGCCCTGCCGGCACCCTCCATCTGACGGCTCCCGAGCTGCAGGGGGGCAGCCCCGCCGCGCCTGGGACGCCATCCGGGACCCGACCCGCGCCAGCGGGAGACCTCCCCGCCTTTCCCTGCGGCACGTGCGACGCGGGCCAGGCCGGCACTAGGCCTCCGCTTGCTTCAAAACCGCGCGCGTCACGTCGGTTCTCCGGCAGCAAGTAACACCCCGGCAGAGCCGGGCGTTTGCCAGTTAGGGCAGCCAGTGCCCTACAGACCCAGTAACTAGACTCCATGCATTTGGAGAAGTTTTTAGGTGGGACTTGCACTCAGCGAGCGGGAGGCATTCTTCTGAAACCCATCTTCCCACCGGGCTCTAGCCAAGGGACTGCAGGAGCTGCTCAGCAAGCAGGAAAGGAGAGGACTTCAGGAGGATGGGAAGACTCATTTGAAGAGCTCGTTCCTGATCTCCACGAAATACTAACATGGACATACCCATAGCTAGAGCACCCCATTACTTCCAAAGATGACTAAGGCTGGCCAGGTAAGTCCTGCATGGAAAATCCACGGTAGGGCTCAGCAGGAATACAGTCCAAGCAGGCAAAAGCTACATTGTCAACTTGTTGCAATCCTGTAGAGCACACAAACTACAATCTATTTGCAGCTTACACTTAAAATAATTTGGCTCCATTTTCCTCTGGGAGGAAGAACTGCAGTATTTGGATCCAGGAGCAAATTCCTCCCAGCTTTGAAGTCCTTGCATCAAAGCTCAGGATCTCTGCAGCCTTCAACAAAAGCCACTGGTATTTTACAACCTGGTTGTACTATTCTGCTTTCCTTCAAACTTCCACGTGAACCGAACTCTTTTGACAATGCAGCACTACATCCAGGGTAGCTATAAAGCTTGGCAAAGCTATAGGCAATACAGAAGTGGATCTGATGCAAACCACCAGAGAGGAGGACTGGGAAGTGCTCTGCACATGCTGTACAGGCGCTAAGTCACAACTATAACTGCTGTAAAGAACCAGTTGTACTCTTACACGGTAAAACGAACGTATGGGTTACAACCCAGCAAAACCACTTCAAACTCATTCATTTGCCTAGGGAAACAATGCATGCTTACATGTTTAGCACTTGTCTAAATGTGTATTTATGGATATTGAAATAAAGAAAGATACAAGAAATATCAACAGCAAGAAGGAAGAAAGCAGGCCCTACAACTTTTCAAACTCGGTATCAACATTATTAACAAATCCTAACTTCAGGCATACCAAAGGTGATAAATAAGAGAAGTTAAAAGGTACACTACACTACATCAAGAGTATCTCACATATCAAAGTCAAGAAGTGAGGTGGGATAGGATTTTGGTTTTCAGTTGACCCAGGGTCTAAGCCTGAAAGGCTGCTGTGGCATATCGTGCTGTGTCCCTCCCTTTCATCGCTTTCTGGAATGCTTTCCTTGAAATCTAACAGCTGTTTTTCCTGGGGAATGGGAGCTTTAGAATCACATATAACAAATTAAGACAAAGCCAGAATAATTACCACTAAAGAAGATAGCCTGCGCACGTTCGCCCAAACAGCTTACCCATTGCCCATCTCGGTGCATTTAAAATCAAGTGTTAGGACCTTAATGAGGACCCTTTCTGCAGCCTTTAATAGCAATGATTTGCAAAGATGGTGAGAAAAAATGGAATGCAGAAAGAATTCTTTTTTTTTTTTTTTTTTTCAGATCACACCAGAAGATAGCTATTATTTCCACTACTGGATGAAGGAGGAGACTTACATGAAGAGACTATTCCCCTTTGTCAGGGGAACATACATGATCATAACACCTACTGTCTGCTGAGGAACAGTGAATCCAGGCTCTTAAGTAGAGAAGCGAAAAATGAAGACCTAGATCCGCAAACTGCACACAAAGATACGGAAGTTACACCTACTCAGTATCTGAAATTGAGTTCTATATATCAAAGCTCAGCATCCATATTAAAAAAAATATAATCTAAGGGGCACCTGGTAAAAGTGAGTCAGTATTCGCAGCTGTGAACACATTTTGGGTATTGAGTCTTGAAATTCTTTCATCCTCTTGCTCTCCTCTTCATCTTCTGACGCAGTTACACCCCACTTGCCCTACGCAGAGACCAAATGAGTTAAGAGGTCAAGTGTCACATGATCAAAGTTGCTAATTGGGCCACCTTCTGCCCACCACGTTTATGCAAACCAACCATTGCCATAGGAAGCCAAACAGAGTCTCTAGTATTGAAACTATCAGTCCCTTTGGTGGTTGTACAGCACATGGAAGAAATTTGGGGTTAGCAAAGCAGGCAAGTCTTGCACCAGCACTCCCACAGACTGACAGCAGGGAGGCAGGCATGGAGCTGTGGCATTTTTTGCAAAAGGGTTCAGAATCTTAAAGCCTCTTCTATTTCCTTCACCTAAAAGAGCCCTAAATTTCTCAACCTCCAAAGGCCACTAGAGAATCTGCTCACCTAGAGGTTTTGGGCAAGACAGAAATGAAAAACACCATTCAGCAGTTTTGTTTGAATTCACTAGCTACTGCTGATGACTTTTACATTTGTCCCAACTACATTTTTCACTTTCGCTGTACCTCTACATGGTATCTAAAATCCTGCATATATCAAAAGACAAGTATATCTACCACAATTAATTTTCATGTTCTAGTAATATCTCTACTGTACCTCAAGCTCACGCTGTTTTTTCCTCTCTTCAAATTGCAACCTCAGCTGCAACTCCTCCAAAGCAGCTCTGTACATTGCATCTTGGGCATTCTGGAGCTCAATGATCTGATCAAAAACAGCTCGAAGTTGGTTGAGAAGTACCTGTGAGACAGTTAAGCAACAAAACAATGAAGCAGTTGTACAGCAAAAGAGTTTTAAGTTACTACCATTCTTCAGGACGTGAGTAAACTAAATCTTTTTATGCACAGCTGGAGAGACTGTTTTGCAAAGCTCTAAGACAGTTGTTGCATGATCACACGGCTTCTTAGGACTGAAACCAACTGGTCCACATTGTCACAAGTTTTATAATCAGCATCCGTCACTGTGTCTGGGGAATCTATACAGAGCCTACCATAATAAGGTCTTATATCAGAGGAAGAAAAATGACTTTTCCCCTTGCTTCTACAACACAAGAGAAGGTGGTTCCTAATGCATAAGCCAAGATCAGAAAGCTACAATTTCATGCAAAGGAGAAGACTTACCCTGGAATCACTATCCAGCAAGCACCGAGCTATGATTGTGTCTAGAAAAACTTCATGAGCTGCAATGATGTGATCCAAGTCCTGTGCTTGTTGGACCTTGTTCCAGAGTTCATCCCACGAACATTCAAGCACCTGGAGCAAGGATTCAGGATTGTGCTGTTTTGATTTGCTAGATGACAAGCTCTTTGAAATTTAAGACACACAACACATACAGAATATTAAAAGTACTTAATTTTTAAGCAACTAATTGGGTGGATAGAGTATACCTCAAATGTAATGTAATACTGCATTTGATGAATGAAATGGACCATTTCTGATGCCAGAACGTGACACTGATGCAGCACCCCAGAAAGCTCTGTAAAAAATCCAAAGAGATGGCATGTTAAAGACCGCAAGGACAGGCACAGCCATCAAAGCAGCTTGGAAAACTTTTTTCTACCAAATTGAATACTTCCTAAAACAGCCACTAGTCTTGGGTGGTAGCAGCAATACTGGCTGGCAACAGATGAGCAAAGAACATTGTACAATTAACTCCTAGAAAATGCGAGCCAAAGATGATGCTGACTGTGTGCTTGGACAGTGCTGGAAACTTGCTGAGTATCACTAGTGAAAGAGACCCTCTCAGTCACGAGAGAGTAAAATACAATGTCCCATGCCTTCTTTCAGTTGAAAATCTGAGGCCACAGATTTGCAGTTGCTTCTGGGGCCTCTCGTATCTCTTACCATTAGCCTTCAAACCACAGACAGCATATTTTTGCATTACTTAGCTACAGTGAGACCAAAAGAGAGGGTGGGTGTGAGAGGGGTAGGGAATTTGTGGCTCATGTGGTCCAGGTTCAATTCCCTGATCCATGACAGACCCCCAGGCAAGTCACTAATGGCCTCAGCTGCTCACCTGTAAGAGAAGGTGCCTCTGTTGCAGAAGGGTAATATCAAGATTACCATCAACTGCCAAACCTGCCTTCATTCCAAATATCTGGAATGAAGATACTCAGCCTTCTGGAACCAGGCAAATATCCAGACAGAGGAAATAATTTCTTAAAAGCTGCTGAAGTAATTTGCCACTGCAGACAAGCTGAGACTACTACAAAAGGAATTCTACATTTTCATATCTTGGGATGTTACAGGACCATCCAACGACCTGAAAGATATTGCAACAAGCTACTCTTTTCTTCATTTCTTAGGCCTTTGCAGGAAGACTATCCTTAACACATTATGTTGCATCAGCTTTAAATAGGATCAATTAAAAAAACCTCCAGGGCTGGCTAAACAATAGAAATTCTTCAACATGGGTGAGTTGGATACATCTGTGTCTCTTCTTCCAATTACTGATAGGAAAAGAGCTAGTGTGCCACTACTGTCTAGAAGTACTACTTTAAAGCATTAAAATCCCTGGCTGTTAAGACTTTTGGGGAATTGTGAATAAAGCTATCCTGGAAAGTAAATGCTACCTCTTTGGGGCTGAAAAACAAATGACCCTGGCAGCTGCTTCCTCCTATCAGCTACTCTCTTCCATTTAGTGCTCTGTGACTGGAAGGGCAAGGTACTGTTTTGGAGGGAGAAAAAGAAAATAAAAGCAAGTTCTACTACTACTTCATAGATCAGTGCTGGGATGGACTCTCCACGTATTTCAGCTTCCAACTTAGACATGCCAGTGAGTAAGAAAGACTCTTGTCCCTCCAGGCAGAAGGCAGTACAGGTCTTTGTAAACATACTCGCCTTTATCAGAGGCACAAACTGAGAAATAAAACACCGCTCCTTCTGCCAACAACAGCTATAACAGTTTGGCCAGCATTTTAAATGTCTACATTACTTAAAATATAGCCAAAACTAAAGGCGACAAGCAACTGCAGTCTGCAGAAGACTGCTCCAAGGCAAAGAAAGGCCTCCCAAAGGGGTGTGGAGGGTTGGTAAAAAGGAAAGAAAGGAAGAAAATCAAACTTCCTCTTGAGAGCAAAAGAACAAATAAAACCCTAGCAATGGGAGACAGCTCCAGCTTGAAGACCCTCAGGTGATGAGAATAAAATCTGTTAACTGCACCCTAGTCTCAAAGGGAACAAAATCCTATCTCACAGAAGCAGAAAGGAAATGTAGTCATCCTGTACAGTTCCAGAGATCAGCCTTGTGCACTAGAGCACTTTACAAGAGCTTGTTTCCCAACAAACTTCCGTGGCCCACCCACCAAGCAGTTCCTATTTATAAAAAAATAGATATATTTTTGTAAATATTACTATGCCACAAAGAAGTGTAACCCTCAATAGCTATTTTTTACTGAGAGAAATGTAGACAGGTAAAAGAGTCAAGAGTGAGCCAGCACAGGTGCTCACAAATATGGCTATATTCTCAGCTGAGAAGTAGGATCAAAAAGTCCCAGTCTATTAAACATACACCGGAGCCACTACGCTTCAAGAGCTTTCCTCTTTCTTCTCAAACACCTCTTTCTCTTCTTAGCCTCTTCTGTTCTTAGCTAAACAAAAGCACAGGGAATGAGTGAAGGTAAAACTAGTAAATTCAGGAGTGTGTACGTGTGAGACTTACTACTTCCAGCACAAGAAAGAGGAAGACACAGGGTACAGACAGGAAGACATCAAGGAAGATGAGTAAAAGGGGATGGAAGAGTAACAGCCTTTTTCCAGAGACACGGGATGTTTCATTTGCTCACTGCTACAAAAACTCACAACCAAGGATTAAGTAAAACAACAAACAGGAAACTTCCATTTGCAATAATGTTATTTTATCTTCATCATCATCATCTACCATTAAACAGTCGGTCATGAGGAGCAACAAAATATAACATTCATCTGTCTCAACAGACTACTTTTTTCCCCTCTTAACACACAGTTTAAAATAAGATGCAGTCATCTAAATCCAGTTTACAAGTATGTCATCCATTGGGCCTCTCTCACCTGGTATACTTTTCAGAAGCTTTGCATTACACATGTGCCCTTTCCATATATCAGTAAGAATATACTCCATTCGCTTCGCTCTCCAAAGGAAATTAAATACTCTTAGATAGTGGCTCATGCACTCACGTGTAAATACCTACAAAACAAACAAGGTATCAGTACAAATTTAATACTTACGTTCTGAAGGACCAAGAACCTCTTCATAATCCATCTTATCTGACCCGTGCAGTTTATTGGTAAATATTGTCAAAACAAAATCCCTGGAAACCCCAGAGCTTTTGGAAAGATCCTCCCTCAAGGGCTGAACTGAGCTACCTAACATTCAAGTAGGCACAGGGTACTACAGGAAGTATAAGAAGGAATGAACATGGCAAAGCCTAAACATTTCGCTCTTTTCAAACTACATATGAAAAGTTCTTTACGTGTTTTTTATAGAGGCTAAATGATCAATAGTATAGCTATTTTCTCAGTAGTTCTAACGAACACTACCTATCAAATTTCATTTAGGCAGTACAAATAGGTTCTCCTCAAATACATTCTTCAGTTCCTTCCAAATTATCCCAAATTAGCAGCTACAGACTAGTAAAAATGGAAGAAGAGGATCATGCCAGTTATTAAGTACTTGCTAAAAATCTCTGCTGGAACAAATGAATTACTGATTTTCAGTAATGATTGTTTTAAATGTAGCTTTTCAGCACTCATGGTCAATTTATAAGAACTGAGATTTTGGCTCAACTGTTTATACAGTCAGTGCATCCTAGATGCCAAAAAAAAGCCCCTTTGATCTTACACTCCAAAACAAAGGTTCTTTCAAAAAAAAAAAAATATTTAGCAGTTCCATTCAGCATCCAAGACATGTTCACAGCCAGCAGTATATGACATTACCGTTGCTATTGGCCCATCAACATGATAGTCCAAGCTGAAGACATCCCATCCAGTGTCCCCAGGAGACACCTGTATTAAAAAGATATGCTACTTTCAGTGTATAATCAGAGCATACTAGTGCTGAAGACCAACTCTTGCTTACTCTTCCATTTTCCACAGACTATTAAGAAACAAGCATCCACATCAATATGAGTTACAGGAGTTCCTTGTTGAAAGTAGATTAAGCAAAAATGAATCGAAGTTTGACACAAGGGTGGGATTCATCTCACCCAAATGTTGATGTTAGTAATGTCGATGTTCTTCCATTAGAGCTAGTAAAGGAAATGACAGGAAGGAAAAACTTCTTAGGCAGGACTCGGCCTAAGGTATAGACTTATTTCAGATGCTACAGTTCATCAGTTAACTCCCATCTCTGAGACTGGAGCGCTCTGATTAACTCAAGTTTCTTACCAGAGGTCTCCTTCACGAAACGCACTTTCATTGCTTCCCTCTTTGCAACTACTGGTGACAAAGAGACCACCCCCCAGATTCTTGTAAGAGCAGCAGCAGTAGGAGCTGTTTGCAGAACCTCAAATCAGGGCCACCAGCATCAGTTACTGTTGGACTCCAAATCTCAACTTTGTATTGTCAGTGAAACAGCCGTAAACCCACAGCTTGAGTACAAATAGACAACAGGCAGGAAATGGGAAAAGAAGGGAAGACCTATTAAATGAGGTTTACATAATTCAAAGTAGACTTCAACGTAAAGGGGGGAGTGTATTTACTATATAAAAATATGAAAATTTTGTTTCATGTAGATGTCTGCACGTATACACACACAAAATAAGGTATGTTTCAGGTCAGAGTCACCATGATGCAACAGACCTCCAGAAGTCGAACATCCAATCGTTTGAGAATCTCAGGATTATCAAACTGGGCATTAGTTGCCCTCACCGCTGTTTCAAGGATTCCAGTTAGATTATGCTGGTATAAGGTTGTAGCCGGTCGTGCAAGCTCTGGCCTGGTAGTTATGAAACAAACAGTCATGGCATATTACTGAGATATTCTGCAGCAGCAATTTGGTAGTAACTGCAGCACACACAGCGAAACACTTTTCTGACAGACTTTCAAAACCTCTGCTATTACTCTTTCAGTTTCAACCACAAAGAAAATCAAAGAGCAAAATATTTCAGCAGAATATGTCTATTCATATGCAGCTATACACCTGAACATCAGCATGAGGAGTAACTTTATCCTCATTAATGCCAGTAATTTGAAATTACCAGGGTTGCTAGCATAACTATTCTGTAATTTGAGTTGCATTCATATCTAAAATGAGGCAGATTACATCATTAACACATCAAACCAATAATTACTGATAGCCATCTCACGGGCTTAGAAGTGCTGGCAGAAGCGCAAACCCACCCCCTCTACCTAACTTCAACTTCCCAAGAGCTGCAACATGCAAGTTACAAGCACCTTGCACTACTCCTCTCCCCCATGATGAGGACTGGAAAACCCATCGTTACTGCCTCAAATGTAATACCAACTCTGCAAACCAACTTTATTCTGCTTCACACTAATTTTCACTTAAAAAACCATGGCCATGTACAAATCGTCACCAGACAATGTTGATTTTGATTTACAAACAAGTTAGTGGAAGCTCTATTACAAAGCCTGCCTTCTAGGCGGAAGGAAGGCTTTGTAAAGGACATTCTTGATAGACTAAGTTTCACCAGTAGCACCAGCATGTAAAAGCAGTGAGCTTGCAAATACACCAAGAACTGAAACTGGTACTTGTGGGTGCACCTGAGAGCTTAAAACAGAGGCTGGTGAGGCATCAGTTAATTTTTGAAAAATGCACTGAGGAGTTTTGACAGAATGTTTTGGACCAAACACCTCCAAAATATAGAAGCCTAACGTTCACAGCAATGCTAACTAGTGGCATCAAGAGCGACAGAACTTTTCTGCTTAAACTTGCTGACAGGAGCAAGAGAAGTGCTAACATCCTTGAGGCTGATACCTATCTTAGTGCAACTTTTCAAGACATTGTGAAATGCTACTGTATGTACTTCCTACCAAAAAGGAAGAACAAATTTTAAGCCTCAGCGTCGAGGAATTAAACCCAAAATAGAATTTAAAAGTTGTTCAATTAAACGTTTGAGTAGTAGGATTCTTAAAGGGTCCCCTTCCAAAAGCAAAACAGTTTCTGTTCTGGTCATGCACATTTGCAAGCTTCAGAAATTCAACGTAGTTACCCTTCCTATTCTCTTACTTGAGCAAGTCCATTAAATGCCTGATAAAGTCTCCTTGACCAAGTAGTAAGTAGCGCCTCATGGCCTGCATGTGTTCCAATAAATTGTACTTCTTATTGAGAACATCCAGCAGGTATTTGCTGGTCTCAAAATAAGCTGCATCAATTTTCTCTTGAAATGCATTTTCCAGATCTGTGAACAAATCGGCAGCTAAAAAAAAAAAAAAAGACAGAAAAGTTAAAATTTAATTAGTATTTTTCCAAAACAGAGGCAAAGAAGCTTCAAAATTGAAACACAGAAGCAGAGAAATTTTTTTTATTCTGATCCACTATATTATACATTTGGCATAGCCAAAGTGCAAACAAGTCGAAAGCAGTCCATACTTCAACATTACTACTTTTAATCTGTGTCCAGCTTGCACCTTCCAATAAAAGCTCATATTATTTCATCACTTTTAGACAGAAAGTGATTTTTTTTTTTTTAGCTTGCTGAAATACTGCAATTTACAGAATCAAATAATTTGAAGGACATCTAAAAGCTCAGAGTTGAGGAAAAAAGCTTTGTTGAGGGGTGGGAGACCTAAATCAGAAGTCTCTTCTAAGGGTGGGGTGGGAGGGACGGGGGAAAGAAATCTAAGAATCAGTCAGAACATTCAACAGAAAAGAGTTCCTACATATAAATCAGAATGAGAGAGGAGGGAATATGCTTGTGTTATCCAAGGGACAGCCAGCAGCCCAATGTTTTCTTCTCCACCTTAAGTGTGTGGCAATTTGGAGGCAGAAAGTAGGACACCGCCCCTTAGTGGGAAGGGGATTTCATTCTGTTCTACAACTACAAGCTTATTAAGAAAGGGACTGCAATAAGGCTGTTAAGAGAGAGCAAGAAGTGTGGCTTCTTGAGGCAACATGCAACAAAACTCCAAATACTGGACTGCCAACTATCTTAAGATTCAGACCTTCCTCAGCATTAAAAGACAGGCTCCCACTTTCAACAATTTTTAACCACACAACTATTGTTCTAAAGGTAAAAAAAAATGAAGATCCAGGTACCAAAGTAGTGTAAGACAGTGCACTGCCTGCTCCAGGATTAGTTTCAACATGCACCGCAGACAGGAAAATTTAAAACCAAGTTTCATGTTGTTCTGATGAGATTCAGCCTCAATGAATAAAATGCTTTTAAATTGAAGAAATAAACAGTGGTTCTAATAAAGAAGTCATTCTTTAATGAGGGAAACCTCACAATGTCTGGTTCAATGACATTCCCCAAAGTTTCCAAACGCTCATTCAGTAGCCTGCGAAGCTCTCCGTAAGACACTGGAAGTGCAAGCATATGCAGAGATGTCCGAGAGATGACACTTGTATAATACATCGCTGTGCCCAAAATCCCTACACTAGGAGAACACTACTTAGTCAAGTAACATGCATCAAGCTTAGGAGATGTGAGAATTAATTCAGCCTGTGGTAAGGAATTCTCAAAGTCCCTGGCAGCAACCCAGGAGAGACAGCTCACCGAGGTCTCTGCTCACTCTGGTCAAGGCAGAGATCTAGTGTGATCTGACAACGCAATTCTCGCATTGCTCAGGCAAGCAGCGTTCCCACTGCTGGGAAAAATGGAAAAATGTCAGTTCGTGCAAGTGCATTTGTCTCACTAGTACACGGCAACAGGGCAGTGAGAACGTCCAGTCAATTCTGACTTTCATCTAGTCTTTCCCCATCAGCAGATCCTGTCCTCTTCACGGCGATCTTCAAAAGATGAGTTCGAGTGGGGCTGTTGGCACCCACAGTGGTACCAGCCATCTGATCTGCCACGTGGCTTCACTGCTGGCTTCAGAGGAAGAAGGAAGAACTTCCAGAAGGGGAAAAAAAAAAAAAAGCTGAAAGAGGCGTTTCACAGACAGAACACAGTAAGTTACAACACCCCAATGATCTATTCCTGCAAGTGTCTTTCCACAAGATGCTGCAAGCCTAATGGGCAAAGCAAACGAGGAGCAAGCCAACCCAAGGAGAGTTGTGAGCTAATACCTTCAGCTGCTGGACACAGAGGTTGGGCCTAGGACTGGCTTAAGGCACAGGTAAACCCAACGGGGAGCAGGCAATTGCCTAGTTTGCCTGTGCCTTCATCTCTGATTTCCCATTTTAATACATATACAAACAGTTTTTTAAATCACGACTACTTCATCATCAAAAAGGAACTGGGGAAACACGAGAGTTAAGGTTCCAAAGCAAATTAAAGAAATTAAAAAAATACAGCCAAACTCATGAAATGTTCAGATTTAAAGTGAGAAAAAGCATCCAGAATTCAGGCTGGCATCCTAGCTTTCCATCATGTTGTTATAAGCCATTATCTGAAGGGACTCTCAGGAAGTTGTCGGATGGCACAAACAAGGATGACAGGATCCACTTCCAGCATCACTGACACAGAATGTTCTTTCTGGACTGAATGGGTAAAACGCCCTAAATACAAACGTGGTTTCCTGCAGAATTAAGGCAGTGCAATACTGCGAGGTATTTGGCTGCAGATCATAAGCTCAGCACACCTTCAGCACATGGCAGATATAGTGGATAACATCCATGTCTAAAACTACACTTCAGCCTGAAACAGGTAGTCTCAGCACTTAAGATAATGTACTTGCTTTGACGCTTTTATCTCCTACATAATAGGGAATTTGTGCAGATCATCCATTCAATTGAGGAGAGAGAAATGAGCGCAAATTAAAAAAAATATTGGAAAAGCATGGCCATAAACACTGTGTAAAGTGGTGAAAGTAGTGTAGCCAAAGAATGTTTTTGCCTTTTTCTGGCAAGCTGGTAGCTGGTAAGATGATGGTTCAAATGCATTTACAGCTATTACTCACTTAACCCTGATCCCTCTCTGCACTTTAAGTGCATCTAGGCAAGCACTGTGCATGGTGCAAAAATCACATTATTAGATGGAATATTCTTGCAGACATGAATGGGATTTTATCATTAGAACATCTTCCATGGAGGTACTCATGCTGAAAGTCCATGCTGTGAAGAGTTAATATAAAAACTAATCCAAGTTTAATCTGGGGGGGGGGAAGACAATCCCACAAAACTAAGCTTCAAAACTAAGCTTCAAAGTTATATATAATAAAGTTATCTTTGAGTACAGGAATAACAGAAAAGATATTGTACAAGATGTCCAAAAGTGCAAAGAAGGATGTTCTTAGAAAACTAAGTAAAGAACCTGATAGAAAAACAAATGCTTAGATAATTCTCTTGGCAAAAGCTGGATATACTAGTAGGACATCATTATACTTCTAGAAACTACGTACCAAATAGCATCAGAGAAATTATCCCTGTCCTGGTTTCAGCTAGGATAGAGTTAATTGTCTTCCTAGTTATGCCAAGAATGTTGATAACACCCTGATGTTTTCAGTTGTTGCTCAGTGGTGTTTAGTCTAAAATCAAGGACTTTTCAGCTT
>JAVJGG010000058.1:2140303-2168638 GCA_035590195.1 Aviceda cuculoides
TTTCTTCTTTTCTGTTCTATTAAACTGTTCTTATCTCAACCCACGAGTTTTACTTCTTTTCCTGATTTTCTCCCCCACCCCACTGGGTGTGGGGGGGAAGTGAGTGAGCAGCTGCGTGGTGCTTAGTTGCTGGCTGGGATTTAAACCACAACACCCAGTGACCTACATCTTAGCGATTAGACTCTCTTTGGTATATTAAATGAGTTCTAAAAAGAAGTTATAGTAGTAAACTATCACCTTCACGAGAAGAAAGCACATTGTCCTTTATCCCAGATGTAGCAGCATCCTATTCATTACCTTACCTTTTTTGCTTAGTATTTACACACAAATTCTCCTTGTTTTAGATGTTTATTATTTGCTATCTTTCATCATAACAATGTTAATTTTATTGCAAAGAATATGCCATCAAAGTATAACCGCAAATGGTATATAAATTCTCATTCATTAAAACTGAAATCTTTTTAAATAGAAAGAACTAACCTGAAGGAATTCTAGTAGTTAAATTTTGGTTTAATGTCCAACAGCTGGCAACCCCAATTTTAAATAATCTTCAAAAAGAATTTTATTAACCTTCCATATACTCAGTTTTCTTCAGACATATTACAGTGGTAGAGTGCATTTACAGAAAGGCTTCTGTCCTGCCTGTTTTACTGCTCATTCTCTTATTTACAATTAATTGATTATTTATTATTTTTTAATCACAGAATTAATTCAGTATTATTACAGAATCGTATGATGAAGTATACTTGATGAGGAGGCACAAGTACTAAATTCTTACTGCAGCACTCTAGAATATCCCTGCCCCCACCCCAGGCCTTTCAACTAAAGTCAGCTGAAGGCAGACTGGTTTCTGAACGGTTTCATTCAGAAATCCAGTACATTAACAACCACCCAGCAAACCTATCAAATTAAGAAAACTGCACATCTGCATCTTCATACATCTTTTGTAAAATGCAAGTATCCATTAAAATTTTAGGTCAGTTGGGACTTTCGTACTCCTTTCCACCCCACTATCCAAAATGTCAGTTTACAGTCTGAACTACAGAGCTCGGTTCAAACACGGAATACTCTACCATCTTTTGAGGACTCTGCAGATTTTGCCACAGCAATCATCTTCGTGGATGGAGTTTGGTCATGACAAACTTGATGCAAAAAGTTTATGGATTTTCCTATTAGGAGGACCTGAACAAAAAAGGATATTTTTTTTTTTTTCCAAGTGATTTGCAGTTAAGAAAAAAAAACACCGAACAAAAAAGCCACCCACAACCACAAGGACAACAGGATATTTTGTCATCCCTGTGTGCTCTTAGCATCACAGTCCCAACCACAGCAATCCAGAACTTCAATGCTAACACGAACAGGTTTTAAACACAAACTTCTTTTCCCGCCTTGAGATCTCCTTAAACGAAGTTTATCAGTTAGACAATAGGAAAGAAAAACAGTCTTATAGTCTTCCTCAGCAAACAATTATAAAATTCTTAAGAGGATTATTTATTGTTAAATTTGGTCTCTATTTTCTTAATGGAAATCTAAACAGCAGCATAGGGCAAACAAATCATCAGAAGATTAACTTATGAATTCATACCTTTTTTGATTGCTCCATTGTAATAAAAGAAGGGATCATTGATTTCCTCAAAGTGTATTTGTCATGCCACAACCGATCAGTTTTAACTGTAGGATCTGAAGCTACAAAAAACTGTAGAATGAAATAAATATTAAAGCCAAAAGACTAACGTAAACTCTCTCCCCTAGCGTTTCATTTCAGTATTCAGAAAACTGTAAAAATACTCTGAGTTGTGCTTTTAACTAAAAAAGAAAAAAAAAAAATTTTTTTCCTAGCTAACACGCAGAATTGTCCTGGCAATTGATATGTAGATTGTATGTTGACCAATATGAACGCTGAAGAAAAGTTAAAGAGCTCACACAATCTCCTCTGTACATTACGAAACCTTGACTACCTCAGGGTAAACTGTACTACCTGTAAAAACATCTGCTGCGAAATACAGAAGCATATAGCATTTTCTGGCGATTTGTAACACAGCTAGGGTAGAAGATAAAGTTCAGAATATAAGTATAATATGCTTTTGTTTTACTGGTTCTAGTTTTACTCAAGCCCCTTTGGATTTCCTCCTATTTTAACAGATGCAGAATTGCAGAAAACAAACAAACAAACAAAACCCAGAACAAAACAAAAAGAAACTCCAAAACCCAAGAAATCTCTGCAATTGAACTGCTGATCAAATGCTAAGGTCTCCCACTCCATGCAAGAAAATACTTTCATTTTAGTAATTTTAGTTTCTTACATCATTACTTTTGTTAAAATGACTTGTGGATCGATTCTCTCCTCATCCTGTCAAACAAGACACCCATGTTTTGGACAAGAACTTTTTTCACTGCCTCCAAATACCATTTCCACCAAGAATGGGCAATTGTCTTTGTTCAAAAGCTGTGTTTATGGCATGAAAATTGTAGCTTTCGGTATACCACATTCAACAGTGATTTTGAGTATTAAGAACACTCTTACAGTGCCCACATAAATTTTTAAACAAAGAGTTGAAAGCTGATGAATTATATAAAAACCAAAAAAGACAACACCTCACATGTCTGAAGAGTAGCTGGGGAAAAAAAGTAAAGTCTGTTTTACACTTCTAGCAGTAAAGATTCATAGACATTTCACACAAGTCTCCTAATGCTGAGCTTGAAGATCAGTGGTGGGTGCTATTGGTACTCATTTTAATTTTGGCCCAGATGGACAGTTTCAGAAATCAGACAGCGTATTTCATGCTCAAGTAAAGTTACTCAGATGGGTCTCAGAAGTGCTCAATTCGTTTTAAAAAATGATTCTTTGGCTTCTTGGAACCAAAGAAATGTCACTTTAACAAGACTGTACTGATTGGAGACAGGAAAAAGAGTTGGGAGAGCTTAAAAAGGCATAAAAACATTTCCAAGAAGAGAAAGGACAGTTACTAGAACTTTCTGTTACAGAAGTCAGAACAAATAACTGTAGCTTCTAGAGGAACTCTGGAACCATAAACCTCCTCTACCCAATTTGACAAACTGAAGTTATTTATGAAGCTGAGGATAACAGTGGGTAGTCGGAGTATTCGGAACTTTATTCCGAATACAACGCTTGCATTCTAAACAGTTACAAAGAACTCTGCATACATTACTATGGTTACACTAAGCAAGAAAAGATAGATGACTCTGCCTCTCTTCAGAAGCAAGCATCCATTGCTAGTCCACCATTCTGCCTCTATTAAAACAGACCCAGGATATGATTCATTGAAGACAACATACTGCATCATTCCAACCTCCAAATATCACACTGACTGAATCCATGCAGAGCGTCACATTTCCTGTTGTTATTGTATATATTACTTACTCATATGTTACACATTTCCATCACAGTCTACTTTTCAAATTCTCCTCTAAGCTTCCCACAGATTATACTCCCACAAAGCAAACGAACAGAGAAAAAAAATATTTATTATATCACATACATTACCTCATGGTATGTATCCTCCAGCTCTCCGTCATAAATCCAGCGATAAAGGAAATTCAGTACAGGATGGGATACTAGGCCAAGAATGTGTTGAACCAGAGATCTCATGTAGGGATCTCCTGTTTTAGTATAGGCATGAACTGCTGAGGCCAGTTCACCACCTTTCCTCCCTGCAAGATCATAGGGGAGAGGAACAGAAATGTGTGAAGGAAAAAAACATACACACCACACTTAAATTCAGCAGCCATTGATTTTAGCAAGTCTTATGTCACTCAGAGCTTGCTGAACTGCAATTCTAAAATGCAGCAAAAGTATATTTTTTAATGTTGACGGGGAACTCCTAGGCATGAACCATTAATCTCACTGAAGCATTAAGCACAGTTCTCTGACACCATATTCTGTCTACTTTATGGTAGCTTGGAGGAATGCAAATTTCAAGGCATCAGTGCACACACAAAGGTTGACTTCATGCTTCTTTTCTCCCCCACCGCCCCCACCAGAATAGCACTAAAGGAGCCTTAGTATGTTTTCCTTCTCTCCTGTACTTGACTCTCTCTCAGATGGTCTGTGTGCCTGCATACACACAAACACATCTTTCCTGCTTCTTGGTTACAGTTCCCCTCGGAGCTCCTTTAGGTAATACCTCCTGTCTTCTTGCAATTGAAACGTAAGAGGCTGTTAAAAAAAATAAAATAGAACTAGCACTTGTTTTGCTGTTATGCTGCACATCTTAAAGGTTCCTTCCAGCACAGGCTGTAGCATTCAAAATTTTAATGAATGTCTTAAAAGTAATGCCCACTTTTTTTTCAACATTGTTACCAATAATCAAGGTAAAACAGATGTTGTAAGCTTTTTTGGTCAAGATGCTTTTTCCAAAGGGTCACAGTCTCCATTTATTTTCAAAGACAGCAAAGCTGAAGTACCCTCAGGGAGAACCATAGCCTATGGGTCAGCTACTGGGCAAAATTTTCGTCAGCTCCACCACCACTCCTCAGCATTTTCTTGTGGATTGCCAGCACAGCCACACACTATTTGCAGATTTGTAAAGTTTCATGGTTTCACAGCAATCTGCAGACAAGTTGCAAATGACTGCTTTATGCCATCATATATAGAAGAATAGTGTAATACTCATACATCGAGAAGAGACTAAGCCAACCATTTCATAGTGTATTAGTGGGATTTTTAACAGTGTAACATTCTCTAAAAGATGACTAAAATTGAATAATTGAAAACGGCATGAAAAGTGCATACTTAAAATCTGAAGGATTTCTCAAGCATGTCCTAGTTTGAAAAAAGGCATAAAAGTCTAAGTATATGAAAACGGCACTATAATTCGTCAGTTTTTGGCCTAAACTAAAAGGGAGAGAGAGAATCCTCTGGATTAGCTGCTTTAAATTTTCTAAAAAAACATAACTAATATTATTGATATCCACCTTTGGCATGCACAACCACTCAGAGTTACATAACTTCCCCAGAAATATTAAATTGATGTTAAACAGACCTTGACAGTGATCAACAAGTGCTGCAAGGGTCTTTAACCTTATTTTAGGATCATACGTCCAGACTAGAAGACGGCGAAGTGTTAAACTGCTCTCAAGTCCCAAATTCACGCCCTGATCATCTTCCAATTGCAACTGATCAAATCAGAAACAGAAAGACATATCAAGGAACAAAACTGGCAAAACTGAAGCAGAACTGTTGTTTCACAGTTTTAGTTCTGAAGTTAGATTTTTACTAATACACTTGAAATACGCAGTATTATATGTTCTCATTAAATCAT
Source organism: Aviceda cuculoides (assembly GCA_035590195.1). NCBI lineage: Eukaryota > Metazoa > Chordata > Aves > Accipitriformes > Accipitridae > Aviceda > Aviceda cuculoides. The sequence continues at coordinate 2,145,586 of JAVJGG010000058.1, forward strand.
TCGGCTAAAACCCAAGAGCCACACAAGTGGAAATAAAGAATCAAGCACAGATGAAAAGACAGAGACCAGTGGAAGTGTAATAGGGCAGACAGAGCACAAAGGCCAAGAAAGTTAAAGCAAGCAAGGTGATAGATAGTCACCAAAGAAGAGCTAAGGAAAAGGGAGCAGAGATCCTTAAAAACAGCAAATAGATGCTCAGAAAAGAGTAAGAAAAACACCTAAAGGCAAGGAAGGGTGTAGCAGGTAAAATTCTTATTACTGCACAGCCAGCTTATTTTAGTTGAACATGGGACAAGTTCTGTTCAATGTCTTCCTCCAGAAGCCATCAGAACTTAAGTTAGCTCTATAGTGAGATTAAGGAATTGTTACCATTGGGAAAAAAAAAAAAAAAATTAAAAGCTATTATAGGGAAAAAAAAAATTAAAAGCTATTACAAGAAAAATCTGTCACAATGTGACTACCATAAATCTTCCAACACCATGGAAAAATGAAAGCCATATATTTGCATCTCAGATGCAAATGCCCATCTCATACACATACAGATGCGGTAAGCAGGACACGAACACAACCTAAGAATACAGAAGCAAGTTCCTAGAGCACTCCAAGCAGAGAAACTCTTAGAATCTTAGGCAATCAATCCACCCTGTGCTTCCAGTCTAGCACATTTTTTGCCAAATACTATGTATCAGTTAAGTTTAAGACTAGTGTCATCCACATGAAGCTCAGCCTTAAAGCCAGATTAGCTTCTGGATGCTCTTGGGTCCAAGTTCTTTTGTTTTGTTTTCTTTGGAAATTGGCAATAAGAGAGATATACGAGCAAGAACCACCCTTTGTCTTTAGGGAAAAGATGATACGTCTTCATGATGGAAGTGGATTTTTAAATGGGCTGACAACATGAAAACAGTCTGCAAAGAAAAGACCTGAAAAGCTGATGGAATAGTACACAGTATACTCAGGACAACTCTTTCAGAGGCAGAAACATGTTTGGGGTTGTCCCGATCCAATGTTGGGGTAGAGATAAGCAGTTCACAGCCCTCACACCTAACAATCTTTGAGGCAGAATGGTTCAAGATAAGAATTCAGTCTCTTACAGGGTAAGCTCTGAAGACATAATGTAAAGTTTTATAGAGAGAAAGACAGTACAGAACCCTTTGATGAGATTCTTATGTACTACTATGCCTGAACTGCTGCTATCCGGAACAGCAGCTAACAACTCCTAAGCTGGCAGCCTGTATGACCTGCTGAATACAGGAATGTGGCATGAACTCAATTCCAAGACACAATTTTCTACATGTTTTGAAGTAACCGAAATGTACGGTTTTGTACAGAAAGTGTCTTTCAAAAAAGTAAATTATTATCTTTTTTCCCCTGTCACTTTTGAAAATAAAATTGACAAGTCACCAAGCTCACCTCTGGGATAATGTGGCAAAAGTCTTGAGAATGCTGACTTCTTTCTTAAAGATTTCTGCTCCATCAGTTATGAACATAAGAAATGACATCCTCTGTCAGAACGCTGGCTAGATGAACTACTGCTCTATCTCCAATAATGACAAAAGGAAGCGCTGTACAAGAGCAGCACGCAAAGCTGACCCCTCTCTGCCACCCGTCCCCCTTCGCCTCCTTGCAGCCCCGCTGCAGTGTTCAGGACACCAGAGGATGCATCCAGGCCCAGCCCTTCTAACAGCAGTTTACAGATCTGTCTTCCAGGAATTTGTATAATCCCTTTTCCAACCTGTTGGTACTCCCTTTTGCCATAACAACCTCAGGAAACAAATTCTGCAAGTTGGCTACTCTGTTTTATACCAACCTCCTGCTAATTCCAGAGTGCCAAGTCCAGCAGCGCAGACAAACCACCTGCGAGGACACCAAGGTTTTTCCCCAAACTGGGCCTGCTGATGCCAAGTCCAGCACTGAGGAAGCATGCATCAGATTAGCTTTCTTCCACATAAAAGACCTCATACTTCCCACAGGGAGGCTCCCCAGCACTGATTTGCTCACACACTGTTTTGTGCTGCTCTTTGCCACAGAGAGAGCATCCAGAGTACCAATGAGAGGAAGCTTTCACTGACAGACTGGGAGATTCCACTCTACCTTATCTTCTCCACATCATCAACATCAACTAAAACCAGTGCCAGCACCCATCTTTGGTGCACACTACTGACCCTCCTCCATCCTGCAGTGTGACCTTGTGCTTCCCAGCCTTCAAGTCACAAGAGAATCTCTTCTCCATTGCTGGATCTCCTTCCTTTCTTTCACAGCCTTTGGGGAGGAATCTTGCCGGGGCTTCTTGAAAATCCAAACATAACATGCATCTGGGATCCCCTTCAGCCGGGTGCTGAGGGACGTCCCCAGAAACTCCAGTCTGCTAGTGCAGCAAAACTTTACATTACAGACACTGTACTGACTGTTCTCTACCAGAAAGCATTTAATTAACATGCTCAATACACTCATGAACTCTAACACTGGAGATCAATCTGGCAAGGAACATGAAGAGCAACAAATAAAACAGTAAAAGGAAGACTGGGAAAAGAGTGGGTCCAATGACTGAACGGTGCTGGGAAAGTGGCGACAGGAAAAATGGAAAAGGCTAAGGTACTTCACGCATTCTATGCCTTGTTTTTTTTGGTAAGATTTGCCACTGGGAATACCAGATGTCACCTGAGATCAGAGGGGAAGTCCGGAACAAGCAAGACTTACTCCAAGTGGAGAAGGATCAGGTTAGGGAACATTAAACAAACCGGGTATACTTAAGTCTACGGAACCTGATGGAATGTATCCATGAGTATTGAGGGAGCTGGCCAGTGTCACTGCAAGGCCACTCTTGATTATCTGTGCAACACCACAGCAATCAGAGGGGGCTCCTGACGACTGAGAAAAAGCAAATATCACTCCTCTCCAAGAAGGAGGATCCACAGAACTACACACCAGTGAGACTCACCTCATTCCCTGGGATGCTGACAGAGCAACTAATCCTGGAAACCATTTCCAAACATATGGAGGACAAAAAGGTTTTCTCGGGAAGAAAAGCTCAGGGAAGGGAGGAGGAAGGGAGGACATTTGTGGAGATGGAGCTTGTCTTCCCAAGCAAGTGTTCAGCGTGCTGAGGCCCTGCTTGCCAGGAATCGGCTGGACATCTGCCTGCTGATGGCAAGTAGTGAATGAACTCCTTACTCTGCTTTGCTCGCACGCACAGCTTCTGCTTTCCCTATTAAACTGTCACTAACTTGATTGACTTGTCTTTTTGCCTTCCTTCTATTTCCTCCCCGATCCTCAAGAGACAGGGGTGAGCGAGAGGCTGGATGGGTGTTTGGCTACTGGCCAGGGTCGACCCACCGCAAAGGCAAATGCAGTTTTGAAAACAAGGGATGGCAGAACTTTCCTTTCATTTTTCCCTTACATGCTTCCCCTCCCACCAGACTCATCTCTTCTTTTGGAAGGTTTAGTGGAACAGAAAAGGTAAGAGGAAGCTGCGTTTCAAAGAAGTCATAAATATTTTGATGGTCAAGAACTTTTAGACGTTGGAATAAATCAAAGCTCCAGCAAACCAAGAGAGCAAATGTATTTTGGACAGAGCAGGAAATAATTACAAGAAGAGTAACTGGATAGTAGCCAGGAAAAACAAGCAAAAAAGTATGTATGACAGGCATTCCAAAAGTCGAGTGGTAAAGAACTGCAAGTGAGTCAAAAGGAATAGATGCTGTGAAAATGTTTACAGAAACCTATGACTTAAACTACAGATTTTCTTGAATGAACTCCAAATGGCATTTCAATTTAACTTTAGGTCAATTCTCAGAATAAATTTTTCTCAATTACAAATAATGAACTCCTTGGAAGTCCCATATAAAAAAGTAAGCCGAAGAAAAAAAGAAAAATCTGATTTTTATTTTAGAGCTAGCATCTAGGTGCACATACCTATCAATATTTGTGGACAAACTGCAACATTATCAGCACTGAGCTGGTCTATACATCACAGAAAAAACACACTGAAACATCTTACTCTCTCAATGCAATGGAAGGGACAAGGAAAATGCACAAACTGCCCCAGACAAAACAAAAAGTTGGAACTGTTGTTACTAGCTGCTGAACCATGCATTGCTTGAAATACAGAAAGATTTTTTTTTTTTTCTCCCTTCGAAGATGTATGATGCTGTTTGGGATTTGAATGATAAAGATATCACACAAGATGAAACTGACAAAAAGGATGCAAAAAAGGGACAGAGGCTTAGAAATACTCATTGTATCCCTTGCTTAGGTAATACATCAAATAACAGTGAATTTCTAAGAGAAAAATATTCATTGGTACATACATCCAAAGAGTAAGAAATGTACAGGTTAGAGAATTGTGTCCACTGTTAGTAGAAATTGCTGTACATCCTTCCCTTTCGAACGGGTTACGTAGGTATACCTTTTAGGAGATACTCAGATAATGTAAAGCAAAATAAGAAAGTTAAATAAGAACCACTTAACTTACCTGAGAATGTAAAACAGACAGAAGTCGGTAGTATTCTTTAAGTTCCTGATGTAAGGCTGCACAAAAACTCTGTAAGAGAAAGAAGAGAAAAAGAAAAAAGAAAAAAACAAAAAAAATCATGAAAAAAAAATCTTTCTGGTTTAATCTAGAATAACTTTTATTCTATCACCACACTGTGAAGGTAGTTAGAAACTTCCTAAGAGGAATCAAGCTACAAGTTTCAGCACAAAAGCCAACTCTTAGAAAACTGGCCAACATATAGGTGCTTCCCTAAGAGATGCACAGGCCTTTTACAAGAATATATACACACTGTCAAGTGACTTTCTGTTTCTTGCTGTCTTAATTCTATCAACAAACTACGATAACTCTCCAAATAGATGTAATCACCTCAGTAAAGACATTAATAATTACCATAGGGATGTGCAAATCATAACATGACCCAGAAGAAATTTTCTTTAATAATTATGTAACATACAGCATGTAGTAAAGTAATAGCATTTCAGTTTCAGGAAGGCCTCTAATAACAGAACACAGAAGTCAGGCAACCATCATTATATTTACAGTATAGACTATATGACATGAACAAGAAAACACAATGCTCATAAAAGAATACTCCCAGTGAGTGCTACTGGATCAAGTACTCTAAATTTCTGGCCTTTTATCAGTTGACAGTCATATACAATTCTTCATTTAACATGGAACAAATGAATAACACTAAGTATATCCTAAGAAATCTGTAAAATGTGCAGAAGCTAACAGGCCTGAACTAAGCCAAAAATTCTTCATAAAACAATTCTAAGCACAGCTGCTTTGGGTTATTTGAAAAATAATTCCTGAAAGAATACTTGGTTAGTAACAGATAGTTTTCCACAGTTGGGGTCCTGGGGTTTTGGTTTGTTTTTGTAATAATCTTAACCTAACACACAGACTTAAAAAAAAAGAAAAAAAAATCCTGCAAAACACTTTCTAAAATCGAATTAAAAATATGGCTCATTAATTCTGGACTGAGTTGAAAATTTTGGCCTTTAAGCATTTTCGGGGGTTTTGAAAATTTTTTGGTTTTTTGCAGAGTACTTCTGTGCACACACAGAAATTCTTCAGAACCAATTTCTTACCTAATTCTCAGCTAATGATTTTGATATCTATTTTAATGGACTTTTTTTAAAATAGCAAATTCCCCAGGATACTCCCCTCAACCCCTTTTAAAATCGTCACAGTCGAAGTAATTTGGAAAAAAAATGGAAAGCCTCACAAAAAGAACCCAAGAGCTTAAAGTAAATTATTTATTCACTAGAGTGTGTAGAAGGGAGAAATCATTACTAAGAGCACAAGGAGAAAATAAATCTTTTTTCCTGCTAAGAGGCTAAGAAGCCTTAAAAAAAAAAAATTATTTAATCTTGCCATTGTATCCTTTACAAGGAAAGACAGTTCCTTTCTTCAACTAAATGTTATAAATTAGAAAGACATTTGAAATTCATTTTATTCCGGGGGATACTGAAGGGCAAAAAGAAATCCCCTTAGGTGTAACTCCACTTTTCATTTCTTCTCACTTGCTTCTTCAGTATATTTTTGAACCTATTGAAGTAGCACTTGCCAAGACAGAGGGCAGAGTAGAGCCTTCAAGAAAACATTCAAAGGCACTATACACTTACTCAAAAAGTGAGAACAGTTATCACTGTCTTCAGCAGCCAAAAGGATTTAGGATCTAACTGGCCATCAACTTTCCAGTGAAGCCTTAGAAGCTAAAATTTACATCCAGTGCCAATTCCTCCATCACAAACTACAGACTTTTGTTTCCCAAACTGTTATGGAAAACTGGACATTATCCTAGAATTCTGCTTTGGTCTACAGCAAAAGAGAATTCAGGAAGAAAACAGAATGCTTGTTCAAGAGAAAAAAATTAAAATGCCCACTACCTCAACTAGATTTAAATGGGCAAAATGTCAAAATATAAGGCAAGTTACATTTTATTGCTGATAATTCTTTTTGCTTTCTGAAGACAAAGTAGAGTTAGATACTAAGCAGCAAAGGTAGAAGAATATAATGTTAAAGTGTAGTATATTGTTATATCTCTACTCCTAATAATTGCCAATACCTGACATTTTGCATGATAAAAACAGCCACCAGAATCATAATAAAAGAGGCGACAGACATTTTATCCTACATGTGGCTTAAACAGAGGTTTACGCAAGCATTCTTTTAAAACATTAGACAAGAGATGCTTTAGAACACACAATATATTCTTGTGCTAAATTTTTAATGCACAATGTGCAGCACCTGAAATTGTAAGCTATAAAAGCCATGAAGAGCAATGGTATATATTTTTTGCCCAGATACTGACAGCAGGAGTAGAACATATGTTTTTATTTGTACACTTATGTCCTAGAAATATATCTGTGCTTGCCTCAAGCAAAATTAACAGCATTAGAGCTATGCAGATTCAGCTAGCTAACTGCACAGCCCTCTGCACAGGATCTGAAACCTGCATATGGTAGCTAAGATACTGCACATTTAAATTCACTGAAGAATTAAAGTTCTCCCCTTGCTGTAAACTTGAAGGTTAAAGCCAGAGACAGTAAAAATACATAAGCAGGAAGCTACTAGATATAAAGTATAAGAAACTTCACCCAGATATAAGGGGGAGAGTCTGAAGAAAATGCATATACGGTAGCACTACTATATAAAACATGGAAATCAGCATTGGATCACTAGAAAAATTATTATTTATGTGTAACTAAAAGGGTTACTTAGAATAAGAGACAGAAGGGAACAGAATAAAACATTAGAAAAGTAGGAAGCACTACAGTGTCTCTACTGACCTCTTAAGAAAAATTAGATTGAAGGGAGAAGCACTTCAATTTCTTGGCAGATTAGGTAGGATGTTATGGCTAGAGGCAAGGATAACATTTCTGTCGACTCAGAAGGGATAATATCCAGTTTTACAGAGGGAGCAAGTGAGAGGAAACGGGAATGCCTTAGCAGTAAATGTGGTTTTGGGTATTACAGCAGCTGTGAAGTTACTGTAGACTACAAATCATGATGATGAAACCTATAAAAACAAAAATTAATATTCTTTTGATGCTGTATTCAAAAGAAAGGGCAGAAGATAACGGGGTATTTGCATTTTATCTAAGTTAGTGCAGTATTAACATACAAACATCAACATTAGCTGACAAGAGTGTCTTCTGCACAGGTCACTAACAACTGAATTGGTGATCAATTAGCTCAGGGATGCTACCACCCCATTTAAGGAATATTTTTGTTTACAAACATGCATAAGTACTTAAAAAAAAAATTTAAAAAGGACATTAAGAAAAGAAATCTATGCATGAGACTTTCCAGCTACAAATGACAGGGACAACTCCTTCTTACGGCCAGCATGAGCACATGCCTTTCCCTTGCCTTCAGACCATGACCCATACCAAAAGTGGCAGTCCGTAAACGGAGTAAATCAAAGGATGAATGATCCAAGCTCCAAAGTTTATGCATCATTCTAGTACTGCGTTTACTCAGCAGTTTCCAAGGGAAACAAGACCAAAATATTGATCTTGCTACAATTTTTTAGCTGACCTACCTGTCCCACAAGTCCAAATGCACGATCCAAGCTTCTCTGGTCTGTGTATTTTCTTATTTTATTATGTAGCCATCCCAACTCTGCGAGTCTACTCGTAGTATCTCTGAGAGATTTGGACAGGCTCACCTACAAAGTTAACAGAAACAATAACTTGCAGTTAAGTCAAATCTACCATGCCAATACTTGTTTTTTCACAAAAGCCCCTCTTTGTCATAAGACAAGCCAGTTCAGGAAACAATCATTTTACATTTTACAGCAGAAATAGTGCCAAAAAAGCAGATAACCATGTAACTAGCATTACATTTATACACATAAGCATTGAAAAGGCAGCAGCAACAAACTACTGGCAACTTTGTGACCTTCCCTTTTGGAAATCTTAATATAACAGTATTCATACACTCTTTTTACATTAGGCAATTATGGCAGTAACAAAAAGGTCTTCAAAAAAAGAGGAAGAAATCTGAAATCTTATGATGCAGAATCACACTTCATCTTATCCTGATAATCAGCAAAACTGAAAATATTAGAGCACTAGAAGAGGAGTCAACTACTGAAACTAATGAAGAAGCCTAGAGAAAATAATTAGCTACTACTACTTGTGAAACAAGCCTTTAACAGAAGACAAATGACCCAACGCCAGACTAGGTATCGGGAAACAAAACTTACAGAATCCAAATTCCAAGTTCAAGTCTGATGCACCAGCAACAGATTTTATAAACTATTTAATCATGTGCACTTCTGAGATTTCTAGTCTGCTTCTACTTTTCTTACACCAGGTATCTCACTTCACCCTGCAAGCCCGCCTTAGTCGCAACACCGTATTTAATTACTACTACTATTTTCATCTGAATCAGCACATTTCTTCCTTTAAATTACCAACACATAAGACACTGTTCTTCCTTCTTGAGATTTGCTTCTACAACATTTTGTCACATTGCTCAAAAACACCATCATGAAGTTCTCAAAATTTTATTGGACAAAAAACCCGCAAACAATCTGACTGATACGATACATAAGGCCAAGAGGCAGAAATTGAGTTTTGCCCACAGCAATTGTGCCTATCCCACCTCTACAGACAATTTTAACTTGAAGAGCCAGCTGGAACAGTCCAAATGAGAGCAAGCGCGCTAACAAGCTACATGGATTGCCAAAGAACTAGAAATCAAACTCATTCATTAAGCCTTTTAGTTAGCAGTACAGGCATTCTCTAAGATAAAAATCAGATACAGAGTGCATTAGCTACAGCAGCGTGGGCTTGAACCAGGCAGCAGCATTTGGTTGCAAGACCAGATTTTCATCCCTTGCCCTCTTCTTTAGCTATAGAGGCACAGCTTTAACTTCTTGAACAACCTCTGTAGGATAAATTCTAACCCAAACAAGCATAATTGGACACAGTTAAATTGCCCACAGCTAAAACCAAAGACATGACATAAGAACTATTTAGAATTCTGCAACTACACAGTACTTGGCAAACAGTCCGTACAATACACATCCGCTGGAATCAAATGAGGAACAAGCAAAATTGGCTTAGTGCTATTACATTTGCATCTTTTAGATCAAATCAGAAGCTGCTAGCTTATACAGTGCCGAATGTCACCAACAGACCTAATATTAACACTGACATTAGAAAACATCCAGGCAAGAATAACAGCTTGGAAAGCATGTTTCTTTCTGTAAAAACAGATTATGTACAATGACACTTTCTTTGTGCAGCTGAGGGAAAACTACATGCTTTGACGACTATTTTGCCTAACATGCAGTCAACAGCTAGAGGAGGTATGAGCTTGGTCCTCTGTTTATCAGAAAAAGTTCCAGCTGCAGCTCTAGCCAGTCAAATCACTTCACCTTCACTAGGTCCAGTAGCTCACTCCAAGTGCCAATAAGGAAGGATGGAAGACAACTGACTTAAAAAATAACTGAAGACACAAAGTTCTCAGGAGAAAGCACTATTGACCATAAACCACCTGAATAATCAAACTCTCTGTATCAACAGATTTAGGAATTGAAATTAAGTTTTTCCACCTCAAATTAGCCTATTTGATATGAAAGCTACACAGAAAACTAACAAAACCCATAGCGCCAATTTTGCAATCACTGACTAAGTTTCCTCCACATTCCTCTAGAAAAATCTATTATGCTACCTTCCCTTTGACATATATAATCTAACTTGTATATGAAACATAATTAACTCTGTGGAGGTGTTGAGGAATTACAAACTTTGCAGCATCTACAAGTACAGAAGATGACATCCTCAAATCTTGTTAATAAACAGATTCTTAACTGATTTAACGAGATTTAAGTTTTCCATTTTTCCCTCCACTAAGCAGCCCTAAATGTCACTGTAAAGTAACAAGGGGAACAATTATACGTTTTCACTTTTTGCTATTATTACAGTGGAGAAAAGAAAATTAGTTCAGTTATCAACATTAAGATAAGTCTACTGTGCTCTTGGCACATGAAAAGGCCCAAAATCAATTCCCCACCATTTTAGGAACTGTCATATTGTCACAGTATTAGTACCTTTCCCTCCACTTTATAGCAATTTTCAGAATTGCACATTTTGATGTTTTTGCCATCTATTCCCTGGAAGACATACAAAACATCTCTTACAAGGTTTGCTTCGGTTATTTCAACAGAGCCTAGAAAGAAAAAAAAAAAACAAACACAACCAGTATTTAGATTTGTTGGGACAATTAGGCTTGAGTACAACTTCAAAAAGCTATTTAGAAGCCTAGCCAAAAAAAAGAAAAGAGAAAGCCTGTGTTTATAACCTGTAAAGAAATGTTTTAAGTCCTCTTAACAACCTGACAGGAAAGCCAAGAAATGCCTTTACCTGCCTCTACCGATAGCTGGGATTCTCTCGGAGCAGGTCAGCTTGGACAACACAGGACATGTAATATTTTAACCCACACTTCAGCCAGTTCTTAAACTGATTCAATCACCAGTGCAATTTCTGAGGCAAGCATCACAATAACGTTACCGTTCTTCAAACAAACAGCTGAAGCTGTTCAATGGGACTTACAGAATAATCTCTTCTACATTCAGCTAGGAAAACAACTGAGTTAATCCCGAAGGAAGAACCGCTTGTTTAATATTTGCTTTCAATCACATAGGCCACTGCTCAGTGAAAAGACTGATCAAAACCAGACTGCCAGCTGCATAACAGCTATAGAGCTGGCAAACAGAAAAGCATAAATACTGTTTCTGAAGATAGATGTACCTTTGATTTAGTATAACTTTTGCTGTTGCAGCATACAGTTTGCTTCTGGCTCATATTTCTAGTTAGAGGTCAGATTATGTTTGAGATTTAGAATATTTATTGATTTAAAGGAAACAGAAGATTGAAAAAGTGCTGTGCAGGCCACTGCAACTATACCCACGTTTTCTGGGCAAACCAGCACCATCTGCTTTTGTAACTTACATCTAAGATATCAAGAATGAAACAATTTCAACAACGACTATCCAGAAAGTGAGATGCTACAACATGCTTCTCCCAAATTTGACAGCACTCTTACCTTCATCAGTTTGCCTCCCCAACAATCCACTTTCCCAGAATAAAAAGAACAAAAAATAAATTCTATTCTTATTTTGGCAAAAGTAGCCATCGCCTCAAGATGCTGTTTAAAATTCAGACTCCCCTCATAATACTAAGATGAGGACAAGATTAGCTAGTCCCCTTTAGGAACTCTTAGTGAAATGGTAAAAGATTCAAGTGCACATTTCTTTAATTGGTAAGTAATACAACAGGTATTAATATCAACCATGCAATGCTCCCGATTATACTGTCTGTGTAGGTGTAGCAATAAGAAAACTCTAATTAACAGCAACCAACAGTAGAAGAAAAAACCCCAATCCTTTTAATTAGCAGAATTTCATATTCATAGAACTGTATCTTCTTGACAATAGCCTTTTATATTCTGAATGCAGCCCTACTTCTAGTTCTGCATCAGCAAGTGACTACATTTAAGACAACTGTCAGTCCTTATAACCATATCACATATGAATCAAGAGTCACAGCTGCTGGCTGACTGCATGAAACAAGTTTGGACTGTTCTTTATGGCAATTAGTACAACAAAAATAAGAGGCAGTGCTAGATTTTACATATTTTTATATTTTTTTCTGTATTTATTTATATTATACCTATCATATATATAAAAAGAATATATATTTATGAATATTTATTTATATACACACACACACACGCATCCTCTTGCATGTCAACAGTATGGTTAATTAGGTTCTAAATGCCAAATGCTGCCCTCAGATGTACCAGTGTAACTCTGGTCTACAAGCTGTTGCTTCGTGCACTGTTACTCAAAGATGCAGGGGCTGGCAGATAGGCTGTATTTTTAGCTTCTAACTATCCACACTTTGTTATATAGGAGTTATTTAAAAAAAAACAAAAAAACTCCCAGCATAAAACCCCACATCTCTTATCTTTCTTTGCCAGAGAGTAACAGCACTGTAGGATGACAACATCTGCTGCTAGCTCTCTTATTTGGAAAAGTCTCCCACTTTTACAGTAAAAGTAGAGTGGGTTGAAACTTACACAATTGTCACAGAGATCATCTATTAAACAATTTCTCCTTAGCTACACTTGTGTAAATTCAGAATAGATCCTCTAGGCATCAGTTTCAAGTTTACAGCCACTTAATCAAGGAAATAAATTAGTAATATTTATCTAATTTTTATTTATTGACAATATTTTCTCAATTGCTCTAAATACAACCACGATAAACAGTATGCTAATACAAAGAAAAAACTTGAGCTCTATATTCCAGTGCATATTTCCAAATTTTAAAAGACAGAATCACAAATGGATGAGTGTTTCAACAAGATCTATTCACTGAGCTCTCCTGACTTTCTAAAAGCAGTAGCATCTTCTGATCATCAAAAGACTGATCATTACTCAACAAACCACTATCACGTGATTCTGACAAACACTGCAATGAACTCAGTCTTTTAAGAGGATCAGAACACATTATCAAACCAACCACTGCAAAAAGAAATTAACAACCAGCCAAAGAGGTTGTAGCCAAATATACTAGTCTTGCATATTTGCTTTTATCCTTCTATCGAATACATTCTAGCAAAACACTTCTCAAAAAATTCAGCATACCACAAAACTATTTCAAAATCATTAAAAAATCACGGAGGATACAGGTAACAATTGTAATAAGTTATCTTTAACATCTTTGCTCACCACTTGTATCCCCTTCTCGCCTTGACCTTGGCACACCACGGGAGACAGCATTTGAAAAGCCTTTTGAGGTAGTGCTTTGTAAAGAAGGCTGGCTTGCAGTTAGAGTCCACGCGAGACGTGACCCTAATTGCTGACGGAGACAGTCTCCAACGCCTGGAGCTTGATAGGATTGTCTAAATGGACAAAAGGAAGAAACTTCTTTAAAAACTTTGATTCTATACCTATCACCCAGGTTGGGGTATGCAAATTCTGAAAAAATGCCCCAAGCTTGAGGGGTTTTTTTTGTGGATGTTTTGTTTGTGGGTGTTTTCTTTAAATGAAGGAACCTTAAAAAGGTGCAGAACATACAAGCGATTTATTGCTTCCTATAAGCCTACACTTCAACAGCCCCCCCAACCTGTATAAAAGAAAGGAGGTACAAATTTGTCAAATATGATTTCATATCAAAGATTGACTTTGTTCACACTGAACTGTAGGTGGTTTAGGATTTTTTTTTTCCTAATAGCTAATTTTTTTTAGTCAACTCTTGCCTAATTTTTTTTTTTTCCCCCCACAAAAAAAACCCTGGCCACTCAAGATGTGAGACTACTTAATACAACAGCCAACCTGCTGTGAGCATGCTTTAAAGAAAGTCAGACCGTGCAAGAAAGGTCACCCATTTGAAAATAGAGGATATTAAGTCTACTAATCTGACACTGGCTGAGGAATGCTTTGTAAAAGGAACTTGAGTGGAGACTCTAAATCCAAGGAGTTTACAAAAGAAAGATAAAGACTGTTTTAAAGGGTTTCAGAGAACTGAGAAATCTGGAAAAGGACTAGGCACTAGAACCCAAAGGAGCGGATCCAGTAAAATATCAGCAGTTCAGCAGATAGCTAAGTTTAAGAATGCATATGCTTGGCCAGCCATTTATGACTTCATATAGTCATATAACAGCACCTGATATTCAGAACTGTTCAGCTAAGGAACTCGGTTTCTATGTACCTGCAGTGGAATTTCCTATGGCATACAAATGGGGAGGGTGGGGGAAAGAAAAATAAGGAAAAAAAATAAAGCAACAGCAACAACAAAAAGCAGATCGTCTCTAGCCTTCTCCAAACCTATCTGTAAGGTAAAACAGTCTCATTTACCCTGGAAGCAGTGACTGTGGAGTTGGCGTTGGCCCATTCAGGGCATACAGGCTGATGCTGCTGATCCCACTGCTCCCCATGCTGCCAGAACTCTGGGCAGACTGAGCACTGCGGTCCTGGTAATTCAGCGGAAGGCTTTGAGGCCTGGCATAGTAATAAGGGGTTGAGTGAGCATCCCGTGGCAATGCTTGAGCAAAAAGCGTGGCATAACTTGATACCTGAAAAGGGAGGAATAAAAAGAAAAGATTTGCAAGTTGCTTTAAGTCATGTCTTACAACAGCAGTGTAATATTCAACAATGCAAAAAATAACTGAAGACCATATTTATGCAAAGAAAAATTTGTTTTTACAATTATAATGACAGGAAACCAAGTCCCTTACAGCGAGCAAAAGTACTTTTCGCAATACAACTTATTTTTGTCTGCAAATTGTCATTAGCAATAGTTGCAAAAAGCACTTTGGTGCTAGCAGAGCTGCAACCAAAGGAGGAATTTTGCTCTCCCTACTCCATTTCAAACTCATTACCACATGAGCAGACATTACACCACCAAGCAGAAAGCAAACAAAAAATCCACCCATCTAAGTCACAACTTCCGCTACAGATGTTGGACAGCTCATATTTCTACGTTTACTTAGCACAGAAAAATTACACAGAAAAAAACTGCAGATACTTGTGTCAAGTGTGTTTTTCCTTTCAGCCTCGCACACAAACACCACAAACACAACCTGAGGTGTTGGTTAAGTCTGGACAGTGATTCTTAGTGACATCTAAAGTAAGTGACACGCATTTACTGTTTCTCAGAACTAACAAAGGTCTCCTCAGTTACCTTGTTAGACTGCTTACGTGGATCTTCACTAAGGCTAAGCAGGAGGTAGAGTATGGACCATTTGTTTTTCAAAATGCCCTTTAAAAAAAGATTAAGACAAACAAAAATGAGTTTGTTTTAACTCTTGATAATAATAGGGTTCTTTTAATTATCTAGCCTACTAACATGTTTGCATATAAATCAATTTTCCACACAAATAAGACCAACTCAGAGCCACATTCTTGAGTAAACTGGGACTGTGCAGTGCAGCCTCTGTATTGCTAATTTTATTAATTTTCTCCACTGTGTTCAAATCATGAACTCACCTGCTCTGAGATCAGCAAGTACACTCAATTTAAAATTCATAGCTTCAAAGAAAGAGGTTTATACAGAGTTGAACTTTTACCAGCATTCCCACACACTCTCACCATTTAAAACATCTCAGATCCAGATGCTACTGTAACCTAAAGGTGAAGAAGGAAAACTCTTGATACAGTCTCAAGCAAAGAACTGTCTTTTCTCCACTTTCCCCTTCACTCTCCTTTACAGGGAGGCTTCAAAAGTTTGAGGGTTTCAATTTCTATTACTTTCAATGCCATTTAAGAGAGCTACCAAAATTTTCACAGCTTAAGATAGACACACTGTTAACATGAAACTTGAGGAATATGCAATATAGTCTCTAGCAAACAAATAGACAGATACATACAGACTGTTAGAATAACACTCTCAGCAGTTTTAGATCTCAGCGGAAAGCTTAGCAGCACAAGACAGAACAATGCTAAAGCTCAAGCTACAAAAAGAACACTTTGAAGAGAAGAGTTATGGTCAATATTAAAATGTTTTATTTTAGATAGCCAAATGTTTCTAGATATGTTACTCCATAGTTCTGTGACACTCATGCTTGCACCTGAATTGATCAGGGACATAGAACCTCATAACGGACATTAAGTAGTGGAGTAAGTCAAAGAAACTTATACAAGTTCCCTCACAATATTGATTCGGCTATTATCTGGAATACTAAGCAATGCTGAATATAAAGAAAACCTTAGTCATACCAAGATTCAACAAAGATTCCATCCGTTATGAAGCAACGTAATTCAGTGCTATCAGTCTTGCAAAAAGCACTTTCAAGGTCACTTTGAAATTCTCTTTTTTAAACACATTATCACACTCACCCTTTTCTATTTTTGCCGTTTCTCTGCAAAATATGCATATTGTAAGTATATGTTACATGGTATAAGAATTTTGGCCCTAGAACATTTCTTTCTTCAGGACAGAGCCCACTAACCAAAACTACCAAAGCTCTAGATTTGTTATAAAAGCATAGAAGGAGACATTCTATCTCATTACGCAGAGCAGAAGTTTATTATCTTCTGCTTTGATCTCAACAAGCAGCAGAAAGTTGAGGTATTGCATCTGTTGCAAGTAACTAATCCAGCACCTCATTAACAGCTGGTGAAGGAGCAGCAACATCACTGCTGCTTCTGTGGGCCAGGACAGAGTAAGTCCGAGTGCCTCAAGAATTATGGTTTGCTCAACTGGCAAGCTGCCACTAAAATAAGCACTGACCTCCTTTTCTCTTTAGAGTAATGGATGAAATGAAGTTAAAAGATTCACGCAAGCTTTTTTCTTCCTCCTAGTTGCTTTCAAGAGAATCGCTGGAGGACGAAAAAGCCTCATTGATTCAAGAAACGCATATTCCTTCTGTGCCCTTCCCTAAGCTCATGGGGAAAGGAAATGATTGTCCACCACTGGTAATAAACCTAATAGCAGACTGAATAATAACTGGTAGTGTGAATTTTAAAGAAGGCAGTATTCAGATGATACCATTCCATGTACACAAGATGCTAGCACAGAAAAAAACAAGACAGAAGGTTAAAAGAACCTCAAACATTTGAGCAGGCAGCAAAATACAAGGAGATAGCCGATGTAAGCTTGTATTACATTCGGAAGAATAACCAAACTGATACAAACACAGACAAGGCATTCCGTTCCCAAGTTTACAGCCATCATGCTCTGCAGCTATGTTGCTTGCCAAATGCGATGGTATGGCAACACAGTACGTAAGCTACAGAAAATCTGTATTAGAAGAACAAGATCACACAGTGTAATACGTGCAAGAAGAGGCTGAAACAAATGGCTGAGGTCATCAGAAGAGGTGTCTGCAAACCAGTGACACTTGCTCCACTGTACAAACCAATGCAAACAATATACAAACCCACAGGATAAGGAAAACAGGAAAAGTTACACAGCTTTAGCTCCAAGCACTAAAAAACTAATGGGTAAGTTAAGTATGGATGAGGGGAGGGGCAGAACTTTTTGTTATCTTAAAATCTTGTATTGTCCCATAAAACTCAGCCATGATCTATACATAAATTAATGAATAAAAAGCAGAAGAGAAAAACATTTCTCCTAAATACAAAGGGCAAAATAAGGACAAATTTCCTGTGATACAGAAAACATCATCTTTTACATTAACTAAATTTTGTTGTCAAAAATCAGGTGTGTGCAAGTGACAGCTGGGAATCTTATTCTATTACTGCCTACCACATTCTACCTTGCTAAATACTCAGTTTTATGGAGAATCCAGAACAGATTAGCAGCAGTCATTTTTCACCTACATCAGCTGAATTTCTATCCTCACATCTTTCCCCCCTTTCACCTGATCCATCTTCTTGCATCGTGGGCTTTCTAAACACTAACATCTTTTGTCAGAATATCAACATGCAGTACTCTTTAACACTAGTGTTAGCAGAACCATCAAAGTCAGCAAACTCTTAACCTTCAACATTAAGACTTAGAGCACTTAAAAATTCAGAAGCATGAGGACTGTTTGAACCCTAGATTAATAAAATCAATATACTTGTAAGGCATTGCTGTAAAATAAATAACAAGAAAATTCATCAGTTTTACATATAAAATGAACAGTTATTTTTACAGAGTTCCTTCCTTCATATGAAGAGCCCCTTGATGTAACTGGACTCAAACTAAAAACGCATCCTTTATTCTCTTCTGATTTACAATTAAATCCAAATTAATTTCTAATTAAAAAAAAAAGTGACTTGTAAACTTTTTCACAGAAATTACAAAATGCTTGATGTTGGAAGGCACCTTTGAAGATCGTCTAGCCCAACCAACCCCTCTGCTCAAAGCAGGGTCGTCTACAGTATGTTGCCCATGACTGTGTCCAGTCAGGTTTTGTCTTTCTCCAAGGATGGAGACTCCACAACTTTCCTGGGCAACCTGTTCCAGTATTCAACCATTCTCCCAGTAAAAATATTGTTAATGACCTGAGCACTCTCCAAAACAACTCTATAACATCAGAAGGATGCATGTGTGTGCCTTCAGTTTCTTTATTTTTTATACAATTATTACACTACCTGTGAACTGAGTTTTCTGTAGAGTTCTGAAAACAAAGCAGCATCTGCTTCCCTTCTTTGTCGCACAACTATTAAAAAAAAAGAAACATGGAATAAAAATTTGAAAGACGTATAATAATTTTGAGTATAAGAAGTATAAGAGTTTTCCTGTTTTCATGTTATCTGCATTCCAGCCCTGAAAATTCTTGCATCGGAAGTGATGCAATGCAAGTACCTGTTTTTTCTTAGAGCAACCAAAATACACACCTCTTAAATAAGTGCCCTTTTAAAGTCTAGTCTGCCATTCTGTAGGTTTAGGGAATTAAAACATAACTGAAAGCAGATATGGATTAAAGAACGCTATAAAGCCCTTCACAAAATTAAGTGTAAATGTTCCTATTTTAGGCAATCAAAGCAAGAAATAAAAGCAGTAATGCCACTTGCTCAAAGTCAAGCAGAATTCCAAGGTCACACACTTCTATATATTAAGAAAAATAAGTCTCAATCACTGCCAGTTACATAACAGAAGTCTTTGCTCAGAGGAAAAACATCTTTGAGCTTTAAGAGGTCTTCAGAAAAGCCTTGTTACATCAGAAAGAGCCAGTTGCTTTTTTTTTTTTAAAAAAAAAAAATAAAACAAAAGCATCTGAAGAAACCTTAAGAATAAAAAAAAAAAAGCTGTTAAATGTTAGAATTGTCAATTAGCATCAAAAGTCACTGCTAAGTACACTTTGGCAAAGAAGTCACTTCCTGCACGGTAACTCCAAAATACCTGTAAATTTAGAAGGATATATCCAGTCACCTGTTACACAAACACTAACATCAGCCTACAAGCTGAAGCTGAGGAGAAGGAAAATGAGGGAAGATAGCCCTCTTCAAAACTCCTGGGAATAGGCCCAAAGCACGTAGAAACTCATCGTGCAGCAAGTGTATACTGTAGAGTCCAGTGTTTTGGAGTTGCATCTAGAGACATTCTAATGGGCTTATTTGCCTATTAGCAAGACACGGAAGCTCTGCATTAGCAAAAAAAAATAGACATGTATTTTAAAACAGTTACAAGCACTGACTTTGGCTACCCTAATTCAATCTCCCTGACTGAATAGTCAAAGCTCAAATATGAATCTTTAATTTAATTAGCGTAGTTCAAGTAACTGTTTCTGGACATTCCCCTGTAGAGCAGACGATCTGCTGAAAGTAGTATTAGTATTTGGCTTTTCCAGAAGAATGGATTCCAGAAGAATCCATTGTCTTCTTTTTTGTCTTCTTTTCCAGAAGAACGGAATGTAACTGCAACACAACTTACATTGTCACAGTCTAATGTTTTAGATTTGAGGAGGTGGTTGCAGAAAACTTGTAGAGAAACTGAAGGCAAGAAATATCAGGTAAGTCACATAAACAATTCCATCAGTTCCCAGGTTGCTCTTTCAGCAAGTTTCACACAGGTGCTCATGAAGTTAATAGTGCCAAAGTATAATATTTCTAAAGCGCACATCACAAAAATATAAGTCTTCTAAAAAGAACTATGAATTAGTAAAGTCTGAGTACTATTAAAGTGAAAGGAGTGCAATATTAATTGTTCTTTATTTTTCATGGTGGCCAAGATACAAAGTCAATGGCAGCAAGGGAAGTCTAAGCTGAGTATTCAGAAAAATCTGAGCTGAGAATACAAACAGCTACTCAGGAATACTAAACTAGGGAATTAATGGAATTTCCATTACATTTTCAGGGATGAGTATTAATAACAGATAACTATCTGCAAGGCAGAGTTGTCCCATTTTCAGAGGAATAAAGTGATCAAATAACTTCTTGAAGAACTGCCATTCCTATTTCTAAGAAAGAAACAAAGATGCGCTTACGTTCTTTCTTGATTTTCTCCGCTACAAGAAATTCATCTCGTTCAACAGTGGGAGCAAAGTTGCTTCCAATAACTCTCACCGCATACTGGAACTGTTGGGCTGCATCAGCTGAAAGAAAAAAGGAAAACCATCTCAGTTAAGCAAAGTGTTAAAGTTCTGTTAAAATAAATTTAAAAAAAAGTTAGACATGAGATTACACTGCTATGGCTGAATCCATGTGTAAATGTACCTGGCTTAGATCAGGTAACATTATACTGTAATTCTTAGACATACTTCTAATCAGAGGGCAGTAAAGTCCAGTTTACCCACGAGCACATTATCAATGCTATACGTACTTCAAACCCACTCACCTGTATACACTCCACAACATAACTGCACTCACATTTGTGAATAAACCTTTCCTGTTCTGCGCTGACAGAAGAGACCCTTAAGCCTACCCAGTTATTAGGGAGCATTAGCACGCTCCAGCCAGCTCTGGCCTCCCCCCAGCCCGAAATGCTGTGGGACTCAGCACAAAGTCACCCGATTTCGCTCACGCGTACGACGACACAGCCACGCTCGCCAGGCACGCTCTCTCACCAGGCGCCCAAACCGCATCATCCTACCCGCGGATCTTTAGTCAGATACCCACAACAGTGGTCTTACCAGTTTGCGTGTCGGTTTTAGGTTTGGTTTGGTTTTTAAAACGGTTTACATGGTTTCACCACTTAGGTTCAAAGCTAGCTCAGAGATATCGGCATCATCTCCTAATGCATGACGTAAATACTAACGTAGAGATCACAAGCCAGGGACCTCCCTCCACTGCTCCTTCCTCATGCAATAACTCTATTTTTAATATTGTTGCTGAACAGTACTGGTTTAGTGCAAGTATCTCTGCTTTCTAGGAAGATTAATAGTCTGGCAGCGCCGAGTTCGGCCCAGCTCAGCATTAATGCCTCTACAGCATCGTCATGTTCCCATTTATTGACCTGAAAAATCAACCAAACAATAACCCCACAGACATGTCAAGTGCCCTTATAAAACATTAGGTAAATTCCTACTCCTTGTAAAGGAATAACTGTAATAACACGAGGGCAAAGGTACATAAGAAAAAGCAAGTGTAAATGTGTTGTGTGAGCTACTTGAATCCTCACACTTCCTGACTTCAGAAAAAAAACAAACAAAAAAAACAATCTAAGCAATTCTGCATATTAAGTCTGTTCTGTATACAACAATTATGTGTGCAAGTGCATCAGACTCTTCATGTTTTACTTAGTCAGTTAAGCAGTCAAACTTTCAGAGAAAATTGTAGAGTAATGCAGCAATGGTTCAGCCAAGGAAAAAGCAAGGATGCTGGCTTGGACAAATACATACAAAAGGAACAGAAAAATGGAATAGGGTAAAGGTCCACTAGAAGCAGAAACACTTTAAGCATTGAATCATCTCCTAAATTAACTAATATTCACAATTGAAAAAAAAAATCATTTGGGAGATACGAGTCAATTGTTGATTAAATGCATGAAAATCTCCAGAAATTTATGGAAAGGAGAAATTTGAAATCGGAATGTGCTACATTCTTTTTGAATACCTATTTTTTTTACTGTCTTGTGATATAAATGCCACCCACTGGTCCTAATCTACCAGAATACAACTGTAGACCAGCAAACATTAACCAGTTCACACAAAGCAGTACTTCACACAATCAGGAAAAAAAGCCTGCTCAGACAGAATCATTAATATTTAACAGTATTTGACAATATTGGCCTACAAAAGGAGCAAGGGTATCATTCTACTTTCAGGGAAGAAAGTGCCAATATCCAGACCACTGTAAGGACACAAGTCTGCATAACTTAAATGCCTCCCAGAAAGAATAGTTCTACTGTTAGACTAAGGAACCTCTTATTTGCAACAGGGACTTGAAAATACAAATATAAAAGAATTTAATAGTTCATCTATTGATAGGTGAAACTGAACTGATGGGTGGGAAGAGTTAAGTATGAGGAAGTGTTTCTGAGTAATTCTTAGGTATAATACATGTCATTGCAGAACAACTCAAGATTTTCAAAATTATTCTGCAAGGCCAACTAAAGTCAAACACTGGCACCGAGTCATCCCAAACAATAGTAAGGGTTTTATCTTCCGTTAATTCCTCCACCGTCTACCTAGCAGCAGTTAGGCAAGAGCTAGGCTTTCCCAGTAATTCTTACATATTTTTGGCATGTTGTTATAGTGACTTAACAGGGGCTACAAATTAAAAATAAAATTGCTAAGAGAGTTCCAGGTCAAGCATCTAGGATGAACTAAAGTCAGGAGAAGGATCAAGGGTACTTTATCAGTTATGACATGTATCTAGATTAAATAATAAACTCCCTCACTGATTATTCACTAAAAAGCAGGAGAGAATGGATCTCCAGTAAACTAGTTCAATACAAGTTATAGAAAAATACAAAAAGAAAGAAGCAATTAAAAAAACATAAATAGATGTCACCTTAAAAAAAAAACCAAACAAACAACAAACACATGGACAGAAACACCCCAACCACAACAAAGCCATGAGAACTTCCCCCTACAGTTCCTTAGATGCATTACTCTGGTTTTCTAAGGAAAATTACTTTCTGAAATTAACTTCTATGTCCACCTGCATCACCCTATCCCTTAGGGATGGCCTTTTTTTTTT
>JAVJGG010000058.1:2178326-2218070 GCA_035590195.1 Aviceda cuculoides
ACGCCCCCCCCGCGGCGGCGGGGAAGCTGCGCGGCTGGCGACCGCGGGTCTCCGTGGGGTGGGCTCCGGGACACCCCCCCCCCCCCCCGGGCTTTGCCGAAGGGGGCTCGGTCAGGAGTTTGGCGGTCCCGTGGCTCTGGCCGGGGGGGAGCCTTGGGGGGAGCCGTGCGTGGTTTTTCTCGGGAAAACGAGGATGCTGGGGGATTCCCTGCAGCCCCTCTCCCCGGGTAGCTGGCTGCGGGGCTGTCCTTCGCTAAGCCGGAACGGGGTGACCTAAGTTCGAAGCACTGTGATTTACAGCGTGATGAGGTTGGTAGTTATCAGGGCAGATAAAACCTCGAGGTTTGTTTTGTTTGGGGTTCCCCCCCACCCCCTTTTTTTTTTTTCTTGTTATGTTGTTTCAGTCAAGCTGCGTTTTGTGGAATTGTCCAATTTAAGTACGCCGGCGGGCGGTCGCAACAGTCCCAAGTTTTTGTAGATGTGCGTGGTAAGATTCAAACGCGCTAAATTTGGTGTACTTTAGGGAAAGAGAGTTGATCTTGCTTGTTGGCCAGCATGTTTTCCCACCACCCATACCGTCCGAAAGAATAGATCAGTAGTGCGTTAGAGCGGATCCCAGTGTAGGTAGAGGTGCGTCAGTGAGTGCAAATCCCGTTTCATCGAACCCCTAACAAATGCTCAGGATAATGTTCAGTTTTAGTAAATTGGCGGAATGCCAGTAAGTGCAGGGTTATACAGTACAAGAGGCGGGGACCACCAATACCAGGAAACTGCACATTTCTGCTTTTGGGTGTAGAAGAGATTTAAAAGAGATGGGGAGAGATAATTGGGATTTCCAAATACATGTAGCTTTTCCTCCCATGCAGGAAGTACTGTAAGTGAGGAAACTTTCATGCTCTGACCAAGCAAAAGTAAATACACTTAGTTTTGTGCATGCCAAGAGCTATTGCCACATAATACAGACTGAAGTCTTTCACCTCTGCTATTTTTCTTTGTTCATACTTAAAGAATAAAAACTACTGTGGATTTTTTTTTTTTCCTGTTTACAATAGGGTATTATGTGGGATGAGAAGGGAATGGAGAGGTGAGTACTGAAAGCAGCTATGTGTTTATGGATCCTTAGAAAGTGGCCCTGAGGGAAGGAGGAGAATATTCATAATAAGGTATAAGAGAAGCAGTAGTGTCTGTGAATATGCAAAGCTCAGGTGAACTGTGCTGAGGTCTGTTTGGAAGAGGCAGGATCAGTTTGGGTGTAGTGATCTGTCAGTGCTGATCTGTTGGATTCACTTTAAGATTTTTTTTGTGTGCTTGTGCTCCCATCTGGAGCCTGTACAAATAGTGCATTCATTGTGCACAGAGCATGCTGTGGTCTCTTCCGCATAACATTGTTGCTAACCTCCCTTTCAAAGTAGGCTTAAGCATCAAATAGGAAAGAAACAGGTCTGAGAGTAGCTACAGTAGTTATTTTAAAAGGTGAAGATGTACATGAGAAGGCAGCATGTTGAAAATAAAGCACTTGAGCTTTTAAGTTGTGGACTGTCATCACCCTCCTGCACTGCTGGTGAGAGTAACTCAGCAGTCTAAAAGCTAAATGAAACATTATTATATCCCATGTGAAGAAGCGTTGCTATTTCCTAGATCACACGACTTTCTGTATTGTATGTATGCATGCCAGTGGGCTATGTCTAGATAATTGCCTAGCTGTTCCAGGCTGCCTTGTATATTTTCACCTGTTGCTTCTTGTTCTTTTGCATTCCTTCAGTTTCTTAGTTTTGAATCCTTTCTTCCAAGGAAAGATCGCTTTGAAAAAAGCTGCCGTAAGTAAACTTGTGTTAATCATTTCAGTACAGCTCTTAAGATCTGGCAGGCTGATGCCTGTGTGTGTTGTGTGTTTTCTTTTTGTTGTTTTTATCTCCATGGCTCAACTATTTTTGTACAACTGCAGCAGTGAAAATGAAAATTAATAGTTTGAATGCTGGGCCTGAAACTGACTGCTGTACATGAGTTGCAGATACACATCAGCAGTATCACTCCATAGTTGTTCACCCAAGCTCTATACACACCAGCTATGCCTCAAGTGTGGATGTGCCTGCCTCTTTCCAAGCTGCTTTTTAATAAGGGAGACAAGGTAGGGACACCTCTGCACGAGAGTCAGAGAGGATAGGTACATCTTGTGCTTATATCAAAGTAAGCTCAGGCTTGGGTTTAGTTAAAGTCTATACAGAAACTATTCAGTGATCGAGGTCCTAGAACGATCAATTTTCGTTCTGCAAGTTGTGTCCTGGAGTTGTTCAGCTGCGGATCTTTCCCAGAGCAGGCTGATCTGTGGATTATCCTGAGAACCCTGGCTGATGCAGGCTGGAAATGTTGATAGAGCTGGGAGCTCTTACCAGTGGTATGGCAAGATCTTGGGATAACAGACAGGTGCTATGTGATGTACTAATGAAGACTTCTAATGGGATGGTTTCTAAGAGTTCTGCATAATTTCTTTTCTTTCCCTGTACTATGTGTTATAGGACATACCGGCATAAGTTAAATACCAGGGTTCTTGTCCTGATTGTGAAGGTCCCCCCGCCATTCCCCTTTTGCTTACTGTCGTTTCAGTCACTGTCCTTAGGCAATGCAAAATAGCGCATATCTCTAAGGCCCTATGGAAACATAACAATGACTGGGTGCTGTCAGTTCAAGTTTAAGTCAGTTTCCTGGTTAGCATTTTCAAATATTTGTCTGCTGCTTTACCTGCATCGAGTGTCGCCTTTATCTTCCAGGCATTGGAACAGTTCAGTGATGTGGGTTGAATAAAATACATGTTCAGCGTGCTAGTCATGCCATAGTTCCCATCTCTTCACCAAGAGATGGTGTAGCTTCTTAGGCATTACTGCCTCTGTCCTTCTCTTACTAAATTTCTAAATTGACGTTCTCTTGTTATGCCTCTTTATATCCATCCTGCAAATTTTTTTTTTGTTTTCACTTCAGCTCTTATTTCCCCTCACCATTACTGCAGCCATACACAATTTATACAACTGTCGGTTAAGATTAACTTTCTATGTAAAAGGTGCTCATGTCAGCTGCACTGCAGTGAAACAAAGTTCAATGTTGTTTTCTAAATCTTCATGATCCTTCAAGCTGAAATATAGCAAAGTAACTTTTCTTAATTGCATCTAATGAGAGAGATTATTCCCTATATTTTCCTGCTTCAAACTGTATGAGCTATAGTAGAGGCATCTTTAAGTAACAAAATAGAAATGCCTTTGTATACAGCTTTTCCACTATGTGGAACCATAGAATGGTTTGGGTTGGAAGGGACCTTAAAGATCATCTAGTTCCAAACACCCTGCTGTGGGCAGGGACACCTTCCACCAGACCAGGTTGCTCCAAGCCCCATCCAACCTGCCCTTGAACACTGCCAGGGATGGGGTATCCATAACTTCTCTGGGCAACCTGCTCCAGTGCCTCACCACCCTCACAGTAAAAATTTTTTTCCTAATATCTAATCTAAATCTACCCTTTTTCAGTTTAAGCCGTTGCCCCTTGTCCTATCACTACGTACCCTTGTAAAAAGTCCCTCCCCGTCTTTCCTGTAGCCCCCTTTAAGTACTGAAAGGCTGCTATAAGGTCTCCCTGGACCCTTCTCTTTTCCAGCCTGAACAACCCCAACTCTCTTAGCCTGTCCTCGTAGGAGAGGTGCTCCAGGGATTCACGGCCCTCCTCTGGACCTGCTCAAGCAGGTCTGTGTCCTTCTTATGTTGGGGACCCCAGAGCTGGACGCAGAACTGCAGGTGGGGTCTCACCAGAGCGGGGCAGAGGGACAGAATCCCCTCCCTCGACCTGCTGGTCACACTAGTTGTGATGCAGCCCGGGGTCCGGTTGGCTTTCTGGGCTGTGAGCGCACATTGCCGGCTCATATTCAGTTTTTCATCCACTAATACCCCCAAGTCCTTCTCCGCAGGGCTGCTCTCAATCCGCTCGTCGCCCAGCCTCTCTTTCTGCATTGGATTGCCCTGACCCATGTTCAGGACCTTGCCCTTGGCCTTGTTGACCTTCGTGAGGTTCACACAGTCCCACCTCTCAAGCCTGTCAAGGTCCCTCTGGATGGCATCCCTTCCCTCCAGCGTGTCAACCGCACCGCACAGCTTGGTGGTGTTGGCAAACTTGCTGAGGGTGCACTCAATCCCACCGTCCGTGTTTCTGACAAAGGTGTTAAACAGCGCTGGTCCCAATACTGACCCCTGAAGAACACCACTTGTCACTGGGCTCCACTCAGACATCGAGCCGTTGGCCACAACTATTTGAGTGCAACCATCCAGCCAATTCCTTATCCACCGAGTGGTCCATCTGTCAAATCTGTGTCTCTGCAGTTTAGAGATGAGGCTGTCGTGCAGGACAGTGTCAAATGCTGTGCACAAGTCCAGGTAGATGACATCCATTGCTCTTTGCATATCCAACACTGTAACTCTGTCATAGAAGGCCACCAAATTTGTCAGGCACAATTTGTCCTTAGTGAAGCCATGTTGGCTGTCACCAATCACCTCCTTATTTTCCATGTGCCATAGCATTGTTTCCAGGAGGATCCGCTCCATGATCTTGCCAGGGACAGAGGTGAGACCGACTGGCTTGTAGTTCCCCGGGTCTTCCTTTTTTCCCTTTTTAAAAATAAGGGTTATGTTTCCTCTTCTCCAGTCAGTGGGAACTTCCCCAGACTTCCACGGCTTCTCAAATATTCTGGGTAGTGGCTTAGCCACTTCATCTGCCAGTTCCCTCAGGACCCACGGATGCATCTCCTCAGGTCCCATGGCAATTGTGTCACCATCCTGAAATCAACACGTTAGGCACAACAAGAACATGCCATTAAAATGGGCTCACTCGTGTGTGCCTGCAAACAGAAGTACAATTACTAATCTAAGCTTTTCAACTGCAGCAAAACCGCCTCCTACGTTATGCTTCTGAAGTACTGTAATAGCCGACCATTCTGTTACATTACTGGGAATGTGTCCTTTCATTTCTAGCTTCTTTTTCCTAAGGAAATGAGGCTTATACAGTTATTCTGTGTGTCAGAGGCTCCTCATAACTGTTGGATCTCTTTACCAATTTCAATCAAATATAGTAGAGGGATAGAGTTCTTAAAGATATTAACTTAATAGAAATCTTATGGAATTCAGTGGCTGAGAGTCCTAAGGTCCAAGTCAGTGCCCCCTTGAAAAGAAAGGTAAGGAGAACTTAGTTCTCCCTACTGCGTTTGCTATTAGCAAACGGGCTAATTGGCATACACACCTTGGATAGCATGCTATACCTCGCTCTGAACCAGCCACAGTACCAGCTACTTCTTGCCTGGCCTGAGGGATGGAGGATGCAGGCACTGAAGGTGTAAGGGACAGAGAGCTCTGGAAGTAACGTGGGAAGTAGTCAGAAAGAGGCAGAAGGGATGCAAATTGCTGGGAAATAGAGGAAACTAAGCTTCATTAGTTCTGCTGCTCACAGAACTCCTTGCTTTTTTTCTTAATGAAAAGAATTAATCCTGCAATCCTGTCTTAGAAATGCTAATTCTGATAAGGCAGGTTGCTAGCGTATGCAGGTTATCGTGGTTCTACCAACTCCAGTACAGCTATGATCACATAAATCAGCTTAAGATATCCCCCAGCATTTTTAGGGACATGCAGAATCATGTCTTAATTGATTTCGTTTTTGAAAACCGAGAAAGAAAAAATATCAGCTCTTTTTTCTTACTATATAACTATAAGCTCAGTTCACCTTGCTGCTTGGCCTCTGAGCATTGGACAATAAAAAAAAAGTAATTGCCATTCAGTTTTTCATAATGCAGAAAATCCATCAGTTAGCATAGTTAAATGCATGCTTTTAAAAGTGTGACAGTGACTTACAAGGGATTTAGTTTATCCACAGAAGCTTAGAGTCTTGCCTTCAGAGCCGCTACATAAAGAACATATTTCTGATAGTAAATAGCTTTATAACAGAAGAACGTACAATGAGATCTAGCAGGAGATGGAAGCTGAAGCTTGGCAAAATAAGGCTAGAAAAAATTACGGGTTTAATTCAATAAGGATATTCAATCAGTAGGGAGATATGTTTAAGAGCATGGCACTTTCTCCATCTCTCAAACATTTTAAATCAGCCTTCTCTTACAGGCTTCGTGACCAGATACAAACTGACACAGACGGTACTGAATTGTGTGTACGCTGTGCACAAAATCAGACTGGAGGGCATCATATTCCCTTTTGGTCTTCAGCTTTCTCAGTCTAAGCAATAATGCTAAGAAAAGATTCTTATCCTTATAAAAAACCTGAGGGTTAATTGTTCTGGTTTCCTTAACTCCTTTATGGTTATGTCTACAGGGCACAATACCTTAGATAGCTCTGGCTGTTGGTGGGACACACCAAAATCAGTAGAGCATCATGCTGACATCTCCAGCATTTCCCTGTGCCAGATAGACTTTTTTTTTGGTGTCATATAACCAATGTCAGGAATTAGAGTGGCTGGGGACAGCGTCCGTGCCACACGTGGGGTATGGCAGCCCTGCAGGAGCAGCAGCCGGGTCTCTTCTGGCTCCAGCACCATTTGGCATCTGTACCTAAGCACCTATTTCCACGTAGGCAACCCTGTAACGGCCTAGAGCCCTGCTATGCTGAGTTGGGAGTATTAAAAGGCTGTAAAGGTGCCCACAGACCGACCTCTGAAAGGCCGTATGTTTTAGGACGAGGTGCTGTGACTTGATTTCAGGTAGATGTTTTCCCTGTGCCCAAGTAGGACTCAGATGAAAAGAGTTTGATCCAAATAGTCTAACCCTCCTGAGTGCGTTAGTTCTGCATTGCAGCCTTCTTGTTGTAACTTTCACAGCATTCCTACCACCTCTCCGTTTTCAAAACTCTTCACTTAAGCTCTTCTGCTGACCGAGGAGCCCGAAGTGTGTTCCACAATACCATATACCTACAGAAAGCCCATTGAACTGGCATGTGTATCAAAAAAGAAACCGGTGTTTCGAAATACTGAAGGGGTGCCAGAAACTATGACTTAAGCTATATAAGGGCAAAACAAAGGACACTTTCATTTTTTATTTTGGATTTTTTTTCAATATTTAAGGTAAAATAACAATTTTAGATGAATAATACTAGCTATCCTATAAACTGGAAGTAGTACTGATGTTTTGCTGCTTAGAACAGTTGTCTTTCTTCTGGTGGTGCCTCCACTACCTGTTAAGTTTCATTTTTATCAGCCCACTATTTCTTAGCCATAAACAGAATTCCTTTCCAACATGAAGATATACGCACACATGTTGAGTCCCACTCAATATTAAATGTTATTGATCACACAGGGATGGACAGCATTATATATCTTTCTAATAAATACGATAACCGCAGCCAGAAAACAGGCTTTCCAACAAGCACAGTAAAACTACCTGACGTTTTCTAACTTCCTGTGCTGCCCGTGGTATCGCAGTCATGTTACATACATGGAGCTGCAGTAAAGAAATCACATCAAATCCTCTTCTACCAGAAAGTCATTTGGTGAAAATGTTTTGCAAGAACGCTTCTGTTTTGTCAAAACCCCCCAAAACGCTGTCAAAATATTTTTGAAAGTTAAAGCCACTTTGTGACAACTATTTAATTTTGAAAAGCGGAGCAATAATTTTGGAATGGAGCCTGGGGAATGAAGCTCTGTAATAAAACTGAGTTCGTATTTCCAAATATATGTTTCATTTTGTATATAGCATCAGCTTTTCAATAGGAGCTTTGACCATATCTGGCTTCGGTATTTTAGAGCAAAGGCTTTTGATCTTCCCCAGCCTTAGACAAAGTGTGTGTGGGGGGGAACTATCAAAATAAGACATTGAATACAAAAATGGTATGTGGCAGACCAGTAAAAAAAGATGTGCTAATGTATTTGCAAGGAGATTATTTCTATAAATGTGATAATATCACTAGGCAAAAGTAACTCATTAAATATATCATAAGTCCATAACAAAGCTCTACAAAGCATTGCAATACTGAGCAAGCAGGAGTGACAAAATAATCGGAGTGTTTGGATCAATTTCCTTTTTTTGGAGGCGGGTGTTGTTTTAGCTAACTTCATTATAAAGCAATAAGGTCAGAGGGTTTTTTTATTTTATTTTTAATTGTATTAACCTTACTTTGTTTACTTATTTCCCCAGGTGCATTATTTCTCCTGCCAATAGCAACTCCCACATCTATGTGAGCTGAAAGCCACAAGGTCAAGGTTTGGGTTTTTCCTTGTATCACAGGGGAGAAGAGACAGCAACCAGTTGGCAAAGGAGGAACCAATTCTTTCCATGCTTTTGTTTTAAACGTCACAAATATTCATAAACCGATAAGCAATGTCGTCTCGTGACTGTATTTGAACTAGGAGTTTTCTGACAGTGTACTCTTTAAGGGTCAGTCTGAAGATCTCACTCTGTAATGCTTTTTAAAGTGTTTATTGATTTTTCTGCTCTCAGTGTTTGGAGAGTTTTTCTGATACTAATTTTTTCCTTTCCAATAAACTAGTCAAGAAAATGATGAAATTAGCTATATCTCTAGCTGTGTTAAATGTATAGGATAAACAATTTTAAAAATAGAGGAAAACATAGTCACTTTCTTTCCTGAAGCTTTATTTTGAGTATAGCAATTAGTTACTTTGTAACAATATGTACCATACTTCCAGACAAAAATGACTGTCAAGGTTAACAATATCCCCTGCAGAATACATCTTGAGCTTCGTCTTCCTACAAATACTGGAAGAAAAATTGCTATTCACTTTAGTGAACCATTCATATTCATGAAGCTCATCATCCATTTCCTGAAGTCCACTTCATACCAGTCTGAGCTTTTTTCCATTACAATTCTTGAAATTACTGACTCCATTCACAGTATTAGGAGAAGTCTGTGTATATTACTATATATTTGTACAGAAAGACATAAACAAATTTCAATCCATAGCCTTCTTAAGAGAATAAGAACAATTCCTAGTGTTCCTGCCTGCCACATTCTAGCCTGACGATTAATATCGCATGTATCTAAATTAGTCGATACTGTATTTTTCTCTGCTTCCTGCATTAAGCTATTGAATCATTTTGCTATCCCTGGTTAAAAAGCTACCATATTCTATTAAGTTAAGAGGTATGATAAATTGGTCTAACAAAGTGACTTTTAAGGCCTGGATTTACAAAGGGATGTAGGACTTTGTGTCCCCATGGCTGTTAAAAAATTGATGGGTTTTAGGCTGGTAAATGCCTTTGTGAATCCAAGCCTACATTTCATGCTCCCAGATGCTCAGATTATAGGACGCTATAGAACTTCAAAGTACAGTTTATTATTACCACTGTTGAACTAGTAGCAGTAGAGGGGCTATAGACAAAAAGAGCAGCACCGGAGCTACAAAGATTTGCCAATTTTTCGGTGTGTGATTTAGCAGGGGAACCGCGTTTGGCTCCTACCTGCAGGAACATTTCTTTGTCCTGCGGCAGGGTAGTTTTTCTGTAGGTGACTTCTTTGTGTTATACTGTTCAAAGATTTCTTAAATATAATAGCTGGTGGATTAGAAACTAATCTCAACACTTCCTCCCTCCTGCAATTCTGTGGCAGTTAAAAGCATATTCTAGGAGAGTCGGGCTCCCGGAGACAGACATAAATACACGAAAGATACAATCAGATAGTAACTGGAGCCTTTGAGAAGGAGGTTTGTTGACTTTATTTCTTGGGTTTCATCTGTGTGATTGGATCAGCTCTTAACTGAGAGCCTATGTAGATGTATCCAGTGTTTCCATTTATAATAACAGTCAGATAACACCTTCCATCTCAGGATGTCCATCCCTGCACAAACAGTTTTAGTATTCTCTGAGGCAGAAAAGGGTTAGAATCCCCATTGTATACAGAATAAAATATGGAAATGTGGACAGACACAGATGAAGCATTTTGCCCAAGGTTATAATGGAAACATCTGCCCAGCCCAGGAATATAATACAGATATTCTCTTTTTCTTGTACTTTAACCACAGAATCATCTTTCCTTCCTACTTTCAGTGTTTTTAAATGCTGCAATTATCCTTTGACTGCTTTCTATTTAAAGACAGGGATATGTACTCAGCACATCTCTAGAAGGCACACCAGCAGCATACATTTGTTATGAATAGATTGTTCAGGTTTCCTAAACCTGCAGAAAGAAGTCATTATTATCTTTCTGTTGCCAAAAGCATTTTAAAACTCAGAAAACCCTCTTATCCTCAGTATAAGAAAAAATAGTGAACGCTATGTTCCAAATAATTTAGAAAGAATAGTTTTTCTCATGAAGATTGGAATTCACTGGATCATGATTACAGTTATTACTATTGCTTTATGACGGAGAGAGTATAATAACAGTGGCATAATCTTTGTGTAAAAGTCTTCTAATAATCTTGTTTAGGAATATCTTTTCTCCAAAATGAGTTCCTGGTAATTTGAAGAAATGAGGTTCGCCCTCAGTTGTTTCTGATTTCTTACAGAACTGAATAGCAAGGATTACTGTCCTGCCTTTTACAGACACTGAGACAACCAAGTATGTGATCAAATGATCAAACAAAGCAAAGTCCACTCGGGATACTGTGCAGGTTCATTTCATTTCCCAGTTGCTTCCTCCACTGGACAGAAACCAGACAGAACTGTTTATCAAACAGTTAAGATGGAAAACACTACACTGAGAAATTCCAACACAGTCTTTGAGAAAGAATTTCAACAGCAAACCTTACATGAACTAATACTTGAAAAATCAGTGTTAGCCGAAAATCCGAAATTTTCCTGAATTGTCTAATATAATGTGAGGCACCTAAATTCAGTTGTGGGCACCTTGGGATTCCAGGTGCCTAGCTACGTTCGCCTAAGAGAAAGGTAGTCATGTTTATCCTGGGAGGACTTCACAGTATCTGAAGCTGTTGGGAAAAAAAGGAAGTCTGCGGCCGTGTAGTTATAGACTGCCCTGCATCCCTGAGGCAGGAGTACTGCCACGCGTCCAGCCTTGGCTCTGGACTCTCAAATTCCATCTGCTGCTACGCGAGGCCCTATATCACAGGGAGCTGCAGCAGTTCTCCAGCAACGACAACACACCACCACCACCGCACTTACCTAGCCCGTACTCACTACCTGTGCTGCGCTGGCGTCGACTCTTTAACAGGTTAGGTAAGTAGGAGAAAATCCACGTTTCCTGATGACGTACCACGGTGTTAGAGCCTTCCCTGTGCTTATCCACTGACATTTGCTGCCGCGGAGCTGTACAGCCCACTGCCAGCGGACTGGGGGAGCTGGTTCCTCGGGAGTGCAGCGTCGCTCACGTCTGGGCCCCCCGCGTTGCCTACTTGTGCACGGAAAGCGGGGCAGAGGTGGGAGGCTCCTGGGTGCCCAGGGCTTGTTCCAGTATGGAGTCGGGAACCGGGAGGCTTATCCTGGTGAGAAGTGACCCTGGGTGTTAAACGTCAATGAAGTTGTAATGCCAGATGACGGACTCCATGTATCTTCATGCAGAGGAGTGGAAAGAAGTTCTGAGGGGGCTGTTTGAAAAAATTAGTCTAATAAGGGAACTACTATGTTAATGAGTACTGGGTCAGCTAACATATTGTGTGCATCTGCTAATCACAGATTTTCTCTGATTTAATCACCTATTACATTGTAAGGATAAATTAATCATTGTTTGGAAATGGGCAAAGCTGTCCAGAGAAAGCTAACATTTTTAAAACTACAGCTCTCAGCTGGAAATGATGGAAAGAGCAAGCAATCAGCAAACTCCGGATTTCTGATGTCTACAACAAAGTTGGTCTTGTATCAGGTAATTCAATAAAAACATGAGGCCATTTGGCTGCATGATAAGAACAAGTTACAGACTGTTGGGAGAGCTCTCTCCTGGTGAGCTCTCCAGATTATATTTCCACCCGGGCTGGCTTCAGAAGACGCAGCTGACCAAGTGCAACCTGAGAACACAGGAGTACCAGAGCGGAGAGAGAAATGGGACAAGTAAAACACAATCACCGAGACATGACGTTTGGTAAAACAAGCACCGGGATCTGAATCTCATATTCTCCTGCTGTAGAAAACAGAACAACGCTGAAACAGCCCAGAGCTCATGTCTGATCGCACAGAGACCTGTTCTCTCTTCGACAGGGCGACTTCTCGGTAAGCTGCGTTACAAACCTGCCACCGCTTATCAGCATGAAACAGTAAAATTGGTAATGTTAATATTAGTTTTGTTATAAGGAGGATGGCATAAGAACGTGAAAGCAGGTTTATATGGAATATCCAGCTGGAGTTATCTGGCCAGCAGAAAGGAGGAGAGCTTCAGTTAGCAGGACCATGTGCTTTTCCCCCACGCACTGGAGATCCCTCGTTGTGTGCCCGCAGAAATGATGCTCGCGTCCATGCAAAAGGTCGGGCAGGGCTGATCTTTTGGGCCTTCAGGAGATCTACATGCAAAAGATCAGAGGGCCTTGTAAAAATAGCGTTTGAAATTCATCCCCGTTCAAGGAACCGACACCAGGTGGCACTACAGAAGGCAAAGAAAATTGAGCCGTTATTAAAAAACCAGCGCTCGCCCAAGCAACCTGTGTCTGCCGCCCCAGATCCTCTGCCAGGGGCAGGGGCACAGGCTTGGCGGTACAGCCCTGCGGGGGCCATCACCAGTTACTTCATCGTTTATCTGAAGGAGCTGTTGCGGATCAGCAGAGATGATTAATAAAGGGCCTGTACGGTTTGTGGGGGTGGTTTTTCTGAACGCAGAGCGCATCTCGCACTTGGAAGAAGAGGGCTGCTCGGTTTTGCTTTGCTGTTACAGGGCGCCTTAACTGTTCGCCGCATATTCCCGGTTTCTGCCCGCTGTCTGAGACTGCTGCTGTTTGCGCGCACTCTGGAGACGGTTCAGACTTGTCCAGACACCAAACTAACCTCCCCACGCACACCCTCGGGCACAGGCTCTTCCCAAAGCTTTTCAGCTCCTGCTCAGGCGAACGCCACGGCAGGCACTTAGCTCTGCAGGCTCACACTTAATCACCTCAGCTGCTAAAAAAAAAGATAAAAACGTGTGGTGCGGCAGACAGATGCCTGCCTTTCCTTTCTACTATTGCTCATCAGAGGGAGGAATACGTGTCACCCCCTCATGACTGGCCCAGAAGCTAAGTCCCTTTCTTTTCTCCCAGCAAGTGAAGCTAGCGAGACAGAGCAGGCTGAAGACCGGGAAAAATTCTGTTTCGAGTGAGACTGCGTTGAAAGTTGAAGAGGATATTGGAAGGGGAAAAGGTCTTCCATCTGTACAGCTTGCTCAGGGTTCTGCATTACCCTGTCTCACCAGCCAAATCACTGCTTTTAAGGCAAAAGACAGATTTTGTGCTGATCACTAAACAACGTAACAACGCCCGGGGACAAGGGAACATGATAAAGCAGGTCATTCTACAAAATGTGTCACTCTCAGTGTGTCTGTAAATGAGTGCATCGATCGCACTGAAGTACAGCTCCAAAGATTCAACGTAGCTACGACCTAGTTTTTGTACTGTCCACTCTATCACCTCCCAGCCAGCATGGGAGAAACAGGGAGCTGACGGTGTATCCCTCTTCACAGGCCTTCCCTTCCAAACCTTCCCCCACCCTCTGAGCCCATTTACAAAATATCGGATCGAGTGCTTCATAAATTCCTACGGAAATAGTGAGTTTTCTCGCACCAGAAGTGCAGCCCGCTGCGCTGTTCTGTCTCTGTGACTCTCCCTCTTGGGCCACGAGCTTCCCACGTTTCCGAGGGTTTGACTGGACAGACCGCCGTTGGACCACACGTGCTCCGCACGCCCTCGCGTTCTCCTGCTCCCCGAAGGCATTCAGTATGGAGCAGTCCCATCTGCCATTCCGTCCTTTCGCCACGTATAATCCGGAATAACAGGACTCTGCAGCAGTGGGGGAGGAGAACACGTTGTGAAAAGAGAACGAGCACAAAAATAAAATTCGAAGGATTAAAATCTGTTCAGAATCCAACAAATTGGCAGTGCTGTTCCAGCAGGGATCCGCGATTTCAGCTTGTGACATCAGTGCTGGTCAGGAGAGACAGAAACATTCAGAATTTAAGTCTCGAGAGGATGTTCAGTTTCAGACACTAAGAAAGGGTTTGCAGAAGTCAGATCTAACTATAGAAAATACAAAACTGTACACCTCCTACACCTGTTCCCTCAGATGCCTGACAAAACGCCATGCTGCTCAGGCTGGGTTGAGTCTGTCAACGCATCATGTCCCAGCCCCCCGGGGATCTGCTCTGCCGCAGCGGAGCCTGGGGCTGAGGCGACCCTCGGCGCACCCCGCTGGCTCCAGCTGCGCACCCAGCCCGCTCCGCGGGTGTGGGGAGGGTGGCGCGATTTACTGCACGCGTTCCCTTGAAGCTGGTGGGAATCAGCTGGAGCTGATCCTCTGGTGTGCGCGTAGCTCGCCCGCAGGATGAAATGGGTCTGTGGAAAGTCAGTGTATCATTGCTTTCAGACGATGAGTTCCATCTTGTGAGTTATAGCAAATTGTTTTCGCTACAGGTAAAGATATAAACCAGAATTGCATTTTGTAACTTTTGGGCTATTATTCAAAAATTTCTTTTTGTCTTGTGTCTTTTTGTACATAATTCTTAGAGACTTGATAATACATTGGAACGGAATTTGTAGGATCATACTTAAATTAATGTATTTATATTTTTATTAGTAATAGAAGTGATTTTGAATAAAAGCAGAGAATTCAGTTGGCTGCAGTTACTTACACTAATCTTTAAGTATTCAAAAGGGGTCATAAATTCCAGAAAAGTCATAAAGCTTAATAAAAATAGGGAAATTAATACAAGAATCTAAAGTGAAAATTCATTATTTATGATACACTATATTTTTCCTGTTTTGAAAGTATATCATCCAGTCGAGAGGCAAAGTATGTAGCTTAGATGATTAATTACATATACCAACGAATGGACATCAATATATAGAGTATAAGAATATTCATATACTGAAGCCTGTTTAGTAGGGAAAACAAAGCACAAATGCTAAAGAAAATCTTTGATATTACAGCAAGATGATGAGGAGCTTCCAGAGCTCATTGCAGGAAAGCACTAAGAAACAGTTAGCTTAATTAACTCTACAATAGAGAAAATGAACATTAATTTTGGATAGGTATTTTTCACCATTATTCACCCAACCACATCATGCATTTTTGAAGGCACAAGCATATTTAACTGGAACATTTCACACAGAATTAAACGCACGTGTCAATTAAACAGTCCTTAAAACATCTTACATCAGTATAACCGAGATCAATTTTAGGTAGAGCTGTCAGCTAAATAAAGGAATCAAAATTATTGACGGGGTTTACTTTGTAGTTCATGCAAGTTCATTCTCCATTGACTTTGCTGTCATCTGTGCATCGTTGCTGCTTCTCTTTTCCAGAATATGTTTGTTCTGTTCCAACATCTTTTGTGCTGTGAGATGCCATCGTAGAGCCTCGGTATTCTTTCCAGTAAACAGATTCCTCCAGCTCAATAACACTTTTCTCTTGGTTTGTTTGATGAGGCCGAGGTCAGGAAACAAAAGGAGTTTGTTCTCCCGATACTGGAGACTGCATTGCTAGAGTTGCTTTCAGCAGTCTATCCTGTTCTCCTATTTCAAACTTACATGAAATAAAAACACTCCCACTGTCATTCGCAGTCACGCTCTCCTCACTGGTATTCTACAGCACTTTTCCACACAAAATTATGTTCTTCCCTGATATCAATTTCCAGAAGTTCAGCAGGACTTTTAATAATAAATGAAACAGGATCTATCTGGCCTGCACCAGAGGGGAAACGAAGGCTGTGCAGAACTCAGACCTTGTCTGGTTTTCAGTTGCTTCCTCCCTTTTGTCGGGCGACACACATTTCACAGAGGAATGTAGGCAACTCAGCCACCTTCTCCACCTTCAGCCCATGCAATTTTAAAGGCACTTTCAGGCTCTTTACCTCCCCTTATCATGGAAATACAAGCTTTCGGGAAAGAAGTGGAACAGACAGATAGGGGTGGAAACTATTTAGCTATCTTACCGTAATCTGCCCACATTCAATGGTATGTGAACGCAGAGCTCCAGAGTGTGGGCACACGCTTCCGACACCGCCCAGACCATACCCCAGAGGCCCTGGTACGTCCTCGTTATCTAACTCTCCGTGATAGCTGGTTTGCCAAGGACTTTTTAACATCCGGAAGCAATTATTTTCATACCGTGAGTCTTTACCAACAAACTGCCTATTAGGAGAGATAGAACCAGACTTTCACCACGGCAATGCACAAAATCAAATCTATAGTAGTTTTATGCAACATTTTAACTGTATTTCCCATATTTTTCTTAAAAGACATAGTTAACGCTAACTGAAAAAATGCTCAAGGGCAACACCACCAACCACAGCATTTGGAATTTTCTAATTTTGTAAACATTTGAGAATAAAGAACAATCACAATATAATACTTAGTTTCTGTTCACAAACATCATCTTCTTTCCCCATTACGGTTTGACAATGGGTTGCTGTGCTCTCTGCTGCAAGTAACCATTGATTATAACCTTCTATCACCTAACTGCAAGCAAACCCTTCCTTAAAATTCTTGCCAGGAATTCTTGCCAGAGAAGCCTCTGTAGCACCCATGCCAGGTTTAGCTCCCTGCTAACAGAATTGTGCGGGGCAGAGTATGCACGGTATGCACCGAGAAACAGGTACGCGCCTCTCAGCAGAGATGACAGAAACACGCGTAGTCGTCTGTACCTGGACAGCACAGGCGTCACCACGGCGAGCTTCAGCAGCAACACTCGCGCCTCCCCCAGCCTGAATGGGGATGGAAACCCAAACTGTTGATACAGCTGAGGACTCTGACAGCAAACTTCCTTTACATCCAGTGAGCCCGCTGTATATGTGGATGATCTGCCATGTATATATTGCTGCTGCAACGTTCTGTTGTTCATTACATGATCGGGACAAAACAAATTTAAATGAACAGTTACGATACTCCATTACTATTTTCAGAACTTCTAGCAAAGACATAGGCTTTTCGTGACAAAACAGATTCATAATCTAATGTTGCCCTGCAGGCAAAGACTTTCTGGCTGAAAAACATCCCTGGCTTCCAACTGGAGAAGCAGGCAGGAAGGTGAGGAACATTTTAGTTCCCTTTTGTAACATACTGTGTCCTTGTGTTAGTCTTGAGAGATCCACAAAGCAGTTGGAGAATATGTCCTTTTAGACCACCATCAGCTTCTCCATCACAAGATTTATGATCTTTCCCCTTAATCTCTACACCTGAAGTAGTGTTAACCTTTTACGTACATCAGTATATAAAAATGGTGGATTGGTTAAAAATAATTTAATTTCTCAGAAATCTAAAGGCACAACAGCAGCCTTTTGTCTTTTCCAAACCTTTCTTTTCACATGCATGCTAACCCATAGCATAAATACCTCAGCATTCAACATTACTAGAAATGTCCTTCTTCTCATGTGAATATTCAGACTGCTGTGCTGAATAACAGAGGTGAAACGTTATTTTAAGATCTGAAATGATCATGTTCTGAAGAGCAGCTGAGTGCATGCATAAGAAAAAGCAAAAAAGCTGACCGATAACAATACCATTGCAGATAAAAGCTCAGGAAGGAATTCTTTTGTCAGATCCTCCCTGTAAAAATAGGAATACATTTTTCTGTATATGTATTATTATTATTTTAATTATTTATATATACTTGTTACATTTTACTAATAGGAAAAGTAGGCAAGAATAAGGACAAAGAGTTAAAAGACCTTTAATTAGAAGTCACTGACAGACAAGTTTTGATGACTCAGATGCAAGATGAGCAAGTTTATTTACTGCTAGGAAGAGGTTCTCATCTGTTTTGCATAGTTGAGAGCCGTCCTTTTAAAGTCCTTGGCTATTTTCCTGGGAATGTACACCTGCTGCCATAAAGACTCTAGGTACATACCACACAAGTCTATTTTAACTTTTTATGGCACTGGGAGTCTACCTCATTTTGTTTCACAGGCTACATTTAATCCTGAATCAACTCCATGGACTTCAGCATAGTTTTTCTCACTTATGCAAAGGACAGATATGGGTCATTCTGTTTGATTGAAGTTCTGCTGTGACCTAGTCGTCCTGTAAGGAACAGCTCTGAAGATATAGATGGGTCCTGGAGTCTCCACTTCCATTCCGGCCCCTACCGATACTTCTCTTCTGCAGCTTGGCCCTTGCTGCTCCCTGACGGTACTAATTAGGGACCACTCACTGGTAGAACAACACCATGGCGACTCCAAGGGGAGTGAGAATGCTTGCAAAACTGATTCTGAATTATGTGCGTGCTTCTATATGCTGGGAATCTGTTAGAAAACAACCTTAGAGGAGTCAGAAAGACACCCCTTGTCACGGGGGGCAGAATGAGAGAGAAGGGGTTCAGATTGCTTAAAGAATCACCTCCAACTGTATTAGCAATAGACAAATAATTTAACAGAAATTTATACATGAGTGCGACTTCACAGAATTCGATGGCAAGGTTCACTCTATTACTTAGTACATGGATGAAATGCACTTAGGATAATTAAGCTAGAATCAGACTAAACTTACGTATACAAAGACCGAAATCGTAATAGGATAAAAAGAAATATTACAAAGAAAAGTGGAGTTAGAATTAATCTCTTGTGATTTGTGCAAAGATTGGGAATGTGGAAAAGTAGGGGAGACCCTCCCGTTGAGTCATGAGGTTCAGAGAAGACCCCCTTGCTTTCTAAACTCCTGTCAGAGTCTAGGCGGGGCTGGATCAACTCCTAGTCCTAGACTTGGTCAATGGTTTATATCTAAAGGGATTATGAGTATAATAGCAGCCTAAAAATCATTCACAGTTCAATAAAATTCACGACAGTAATTTTAAGTATAAAATTGAAAGTAATAACTTATAATATACTTGCTATAATATACTTGCGATACTCTATTCAGGTTAGTACATGTGCATGCAAGAAGACACTAAGAGATATACATAAAAGAGAGTAAAAGAGGTATATCTGTTAAAAATTCCCCCCGAGGTCAGTGAAAATATTCACATTGAATGCTTTGGCATCTTTCTCAATGCGTGAAGGGTTGAGCCTCAAGGAGCGGAGAGTATCAGCCCAGGTCGTGTCGGCTTTTGGCGACAGACCTCTGATTTTTGCAAACCAGAAAGTTTGCGAGCTCTGAGAGGTGTCCCGCTCCGAGGGAGATGCTGGTTGCAGCCCGCTGCGGTCCAGGAGAGCTCCAAGGGCCTCACTTAGTACCGCTGTTTATAGATTTGGGTGATCATCTACTTTTGCAATCAACAAATTGCTGGAATCCCAGCTGCACTGGAAAATTCCCAGACTGTCTGAGAATAACTCAAAACATAGATACGGGATGCTCCAAGGCTGTCAGGGGAGGACTGTGATATCTCAAGGTTGTTGTGAGAAGTGGCTATCTCTCCTCCCGTCCCCTGCCTCCGCCGGGCAGCAGGAGTCCTTGAGACGCACAGCATATCTCCCTGTCTTCGCTGGGGAAGAGTTCCTGGCACAGCCAAGGGTCGATTAACTGCCCGGCTCGTTACACTTCTGCGAAGGGCTAGTGAGCCTTCCCGACTTCGTAAATCAGCCTGGAGAGGGGGAAAGAAGTGCACCGCCACAGCCCCATTACCCTAGCATTAAGAAAGCAGCGTCAGACAATGTCAACCAAATATAAGACAATATATTTCTGGGATTCCTACAAACTGCTTAGCTGATAAACTATAGTCATGCTTTTGTCTTGCCAGAGCTAAGAAAAGACTGGGAGAAGTATCATTAAGCTTTAATGGAAAATGGAAAGTGTTTTGAATAAATCAAGGCATTGTTATGGATAGGCTTTAACTGTCATGATGTGGCTATGGGAGAAACATTGTTGTACAGATATTTTTTTTCACCGTCACGATGAAGGCTGACAGTGCTAATGGGGTAGGCTGTGAGGAGAGAAGAAAGGACTTAAAAGTCCTTTAGCCCATCCTGATAAATCTGCCTCCGAGCGATGATGAACAGACAATCTCTAACTTAAAGAATTAATCAAGTACACTGTAAAAATGCTTGTGTACTTGACACGCATCTGCAAACTGAGTAAAGTCAAATAATGATTCAAACTACCAACAGAAGAACCTTTGCTTAAGTCTCATTTTGAAACACATCTGAAAACAGTCTGTACCAGCTAGGATTTCTTAACTGCCAGGGGTGACAGGTATCTATTATTGATGGAAAAGATGAGCTGTGGCAGAACCATCTCTTAATATGGAAACACTGATCCACATTCCATTCATTTAGAATGAGAATTGCTCATACAAAATGAAAATGTCCTGCTCCAGCTGCTACAAGTCTGAAACTAATAAGAAAGATTTTGCATTAAATTAATTGTGAATGTCTTCCCATGATTATGATGATAGGATTTTGAAAGAACAGATATCTATTTTATATATTTTGGAAGAAGACATGTTAAATCCTCTTCTGAAATATGGATTCCTTCCTGCCCCGGCCACACGCACACCCACACTCGCGCTACTCTAGGGCAGTTACATTACTCAGAAATACTTACCTTGGTCTGAAAATACACAGAACAAAGTCTATCAGAGAGAATAGCTGTATTTTATGATTCAAATCTAGAAGAAAAATGTAGTGTGTCTTACACAGTTCTTC
Source organism: Aviceda cuculoides (assembly GCA_035590195.1). Classification (NCBI taxonomy): domain Eukaryota; kingdom Metazoa; phylum Chordata; class Aves; order Accipitriformes; family Accipitridae; genus Aviceda; species Aviceda cuculoides. The sequence continues at coordinate 2,199,011 of JAVJGG010000058.1, forward strand.
CTACATGATGATCTAGCAGAGATTGCAGTTTTCCATCCTTAAATGTAAAGATATAAATAACAATTATTAAATTTGGAATATTTTAATATTATAATACATCAAGGTTAACTTACCTTAACACCAGTACAATTACACTTTCTGAATTACCTTATTTAATGTCACTGTTAATGTGGTGAAACAAGTTGTCGACTCAGCACAGATGACTTGTAAGACAGGGTGGAAATTCCCCAAAGGACCATGTTGTTCTTTTTCACTAAAGGAAAAATTCTGTCATGGGAGCCAGGACCTGCAAGAGTTTCCCCAGGTTAAATACTTAATAACCTTTTCTGAAGGAATAGCAGTACTGCAGGTAAGAACACGAGGTTGTAGCTCTCCGTTTCCACAGGAGTCTGTGGAACCTCATGGAGATCCTGCACTTTTGTAAGAGCTATAAGCCTCCCTGTTGCTCTTCTACTCCTACCCAGAAACACAGTTAAAAGTACCAGCTATCCACTATAGACATATGCATAATGGCATGCCTTTACAAAGTTCCCAGTGTGGAAAAGGTATCAAAGATAAAAAATGCAGCATATGGTATTTTTGTGGACCATCCTCCACTGTGTACTGGGAAGAAGGTGAAACACACTGTTTTTCTACTCTAAAACCATATTCCCAAGATAAAAATTTTTGCCAAATACAGATCAATTCAAGCAGTTAATGTGGACTTTGAAAAACTAGTTTTAGTTACTTATCCAATTCCTGTACAGTTAGTCCTTCCTAGTATCTTGAGATTCAGTTCTTTATACTGGATCTAATTGCCAATAAACCAGTAGCAAAGTATCCATATTTCAAAGCAGAAAATCCACAAACTCAATATACAGGATTATTTTATAGTCCTAATAGTTCAACAGTTCCATATCATCAAATTGAATGCACGTCATTGAATTTATTGAAGTGAAATGAAGGTGACCGTAACTATTACTGTCCTAACTCTTGTGCCTGAAGGTTCTAGCAAGGAGGTGGAACCTCTTTTTGGCCCTGTTGCCATAGAAAGTCAACATTTCTTGCAAAGGGCTTCTGACCCTGCAAAGTGCTATCTGAGTGCTCAAATTATGTTAACTGGATTTATTCACATACTAAACAGGGAAAAGGTGTAAGAAGGGAAAAGAGAACCATATCACGTTAATATTAAATTAATATCAAGATTCACTTGTTATGTTAGTGGTGGCTGTCACTAGTAGTACGTGTTAAATCATTCTAAACAGAGCTGTCACGAACACTTACTTTAATTCCTCTATGCTACATTTATGATTTCCTAATCACCTTCGCACAAAGGCATTGCAAGGGTCAGTTGAGATGCTTCTTTGACATGATGTGTATAAAACAGGTATGCTATTGTAACTCTAACATTATTTGTATTCCACTTTTAATCAAGTTTTCAATGACTTGCATTTAAAAGACTTGTAGACATGTCACTTAGGGCCACGGTTTAGTGGTGGACTTGCATCGTCCTGACAGCTGTCAAAACATTAGCCTAAGATTTGAGATACCAGAGTTGGTTTCTATTCTGCCTCAAAGACTTCCTACATAACCTGTAATTTTTCATGTGAAGACAAAATCCCAAAGGAGTTAAGGGCCTGCCTCCCACGGGATCTGGTCTGAATCACTCTGTTTAGTTCTCTATTATCTCATAGGGCAGAGGGTGGGGTAACGGCCACAATACTTCCTGACAGAGTTTAATTCCTTTATTTGGCCTGTGACCACCTCGTTCAAAGGATGAGGCAGCCTGAGCTCCGGCTACCTGCAGACCCCAGCTGTCTGTGCTGCAGGTGATGCTGGCCCACTGCACCTTCCACACTAGCCACAGAGTCATGGGCTGACGCGTCCGTTCTCAACCAGCCGCGCAACGCACTGAGAAGGGACACTGCTGAATATCGCGAGGGACTCAGCCAGGATGCAGCAAGGCCACGGTGACGCGCTGGGGTTGCGTGAAGGGCTAGCCTGGTTCTACCTTTTGCCCCTTACCTGGGGCAGGGTTCAGGGTGCAGACAGGTTCTATAGTTCAGTTATATCAACAAGCCAGTATGGTCAAACACATGCAGAGCAGAATTTATCTCATCCTAAGGGAAACACATTTGGTCAACTGAAAGCCTCCCTGAGCTCCCTGCCCACACTGACTAGCTCTCCATCGACTCTACTAGGAGTTCAGACATTTTGTCGAGATTCTTATAGTGCAGACACTCAAACTTAGAGCAAGTCAAATTGCACTCCTAGATTTCATGCCATGGTGTACACTTGCATTTAAATAATATGGAAAGTCTGAGCTAAAACCAAGACATAGAACAACACATGAAGTGCCCCATGGATGTTTGTTCTCAGCTTCCTTTGGCAAGTGAAGAGAATTGTACTTCTCTGTCTCGCAGTGCTGTTCTAAGACAAAATAGATTCCAGGCAATGATACACACACACACACACAATCGTGGACTATTAAAGTGCCTCTTTATAGATAAAAGGGGCAAATATTTTAGGAAGTCATTGAAATTTCTAGTATATTTTCTTAGTCTTTGCATATTAAATAAAAGCTTATATAATGCAGATTTGGATGAACACTATTGGTTACCATTTATCGATTTTTCCATTAAAAGTCTATTCTTGCTTGTCACTGCTAGCAGAGACAAAGCTAGCAGTCTAGCAAATTTCAATGCATTCTCGAGAGTATTTTTAGTATAATATCCTGTGTTAGTGCTAGTTAAACCCTTATTTATGTCCTTTAGCCCTTGCTCTTGTAACAAGATACTGAAGAGAGAGCACTTTTTTGTCTATTGCTTTCTTGTCTAATGCCAAGTGGGAGGCACCAAGGTTTAGCACCTAAGGTTTTAAGATTTAATGTTTTAAGGTCTAACCCTGTTAGAAACTGAGTGCTGTTTCACCCCTGAAACTGTTCTACTTGTAAATCCAAAATACAAGAGTATGATTCAATTTGTTCAAGAGAATGTTTATTAAAAGACTGAAAATCTTGTTAGTTTAGAAGAAGCAGTAAGCAAAATACACCTATTCTGAGCTCCAAAACAATTGAGTAGGTGCTTAAAAATTTGGATAATTTATAACATAAAAACATTTATCTTACTTCCCTGTGTCTTTCTCTTGGTGGTCTATCAATTAAAAAAACCCAGTCTTTTAGGCAACTTTCATACTTGGTATTCTGACCCCCTAGGACCTTAGTAACAACCAAAAGAAAAAGCCTATGGCCTGTGGTATCCAAAGACCTTCATATCCCAGTCCTTTATAGTGTGTGAATAATTTTGAAGATGAAGTTGTGAGAGACCTCATCACCATATCAAAGGCATCAATCAGAGATCCTTCAGAATTTCACTAATGCAATGTTGACTAAGAAATATCATTTTGGTGAGGAAAAAGGTGTCTAGATTTTTTTTTTATCACTGTGTCTTTTGCATTCTTGCCCATCTCTCTACTCAGGGTCCTCTCTGCCCTTCTACAAGCTCTGGACAAATTTCCCAATTTCCCCTCAATAAAATCAAAGGTTTTAGGGGCCTCTTTGATCTTGCCTGCACCTGGCTGAGCATAAAAGAGCAAATGTTTTGGATCCTGATTTGCATGTCAGCTATTCCAGCATGACATATCAGACAGTATCAAGCTCACTCTGCCTTTGAAGCAACAGGATTTGAATTTTTTTCATAGTTTAACTAGATATGAACTGACAGACTAAAGACTATCTGTCACAGCAGGGCAATGGTTAGGATATAAACGTATTAGAACTCCTCTTCTTATTTGCGCTTGGCGTGTCTGGCCTGATTGGCTTTAAGAATTCCTTCCAGTGGGGCTTCACCTGAATTAACACACAGAGGTGGGCCTGACTTCCTTCTGTGTTACACTGGAGCTTTGCTGGGAATAGCAGTTCCTGGTCCTGCTTTTTCAGGCAATCATTTACAGTATTACTCTTTTCCAAATTGTCTGTGTGGGAGTACAGAGCTCAAGAAAGTGAGAGACTCTGGCTTTCACAAATACTAGGCTAATTACAACTCTGACCTCTCCTGATTTGCTGCAGCCTCCACTGGCTACAGTCCACGATCTTCCCTCTTTCTGTCTGGGCTTCAGGCTGCTGTGTCCCATGCTCAACCCCAGTGACTCCAGCCCTTCTAACATGTATTTGGTTCCTCCAGTTTGCTTTTCTCTGGAAGATAAGACAGCAGTACAAATAATCTTTAGCGTTTATAGGTAATGGAACATGGTGGGAAAGGAAGTATGTAAGAGAAAAGTAGATTTTAAACTAATGAAGATTTTGGACAGGTCATAGGTATCTTCCCACATGGGGATCCTTCTGGTCTACATCTTTCAGACCCTCCCCCTGCTCAGACCTCTAAGGGTCTGGGCAACATAATCAGCTTTCTTAGCACATAAACCAATTATCCCCCTATCAATGTAGACCAAAAGGGCACTGGAAGAGCATTAACCCACAGTGAAGTTAGTAATTGCATTAGTAGCTCTTTTGTTTTTCTTTATTAAAACTAGGCATATTTAGTTATGGTAAAGAATACTTGTTAAATTGTTACTTGTTTAAGCCAAAGTGCAAACAGACATACAAATCTGATGAAATTCTAGGCAAGGATTGTTACCCTGAGTTTCTTGCAGTGTATCTGTCCTGTATGACATGAATTTAAACCTGGTAAACATATAAAATCATACCCAACTGAGAGAGGAATGATGTGGAAAGGTCACAAAAGTTTAAACTACAGCCAGAAAAAAATTAAAGGAAAAGCCTCAATAGTATGCAGAGCAGTGAAGATGATAACTCTCATTTTGCTGGCAGTACCAGTGTATTTTTAAATCAGTTTCACTAAGCTGTAGTTTGACCGAACAAGCAGAAATTTCTAAACTGAATTTAGTTACCTAATTTTAGTTAAACATGGTTGAAATCAAGCCATATACATGAAACACAGCCAAAAGTTGTGGGTTTGGTACATCTGAACTCGTGGATTCAACATGAGACGCTACAAAATAAGTTACCTTGAAGGAAATGGTCCCCTAATAATCATAGAATCATAGAATCATTTAGGTTGGAAAAGACCCTTAAGATCACCGAGTCCAACCACTAACCCAACACCACCAAGTCCACCACTAAACCATGTCCCTAAGCACCACATCTATATGTCTTTTAAATACCTCCAGGGATGGTGACTCCACCACTTCCCTGGGCAGCCTGTTCCAATGCTTGACAACCATTTCAGTGACAGAATATTTCCTAATGTTCAATCTAAACCTCCCCTGGCACAACTTGAGGCTGTTTCCTCTTGTCCTGTCGTTTGTTATTTGGGAGAAGAGACTGACCTCCACCTCGCTACAGCCTCCTTTCAGGTAGTTGTAGAGAGTTATGAGGTCTCCCCTCACCCTCCTCTTCTCCAGACTAAACAGCCCCAGCTCCCTCAGCCGTTCCTCACAGGACTTGTGCTCCCGGCCCCTCACCAGCTCCATTGCCCTTCTCTGGACACACTCCAGCATCTCAATGTCTTTCTTGTAGTGAGGGGCCCAAAACTGAACACAGCACTCAAGGTGCGGCCTCACCAGTGCCGAATACAGGGGGACGCTCCCTTCCCTAGTTCTGCTGGCCACACGATTCCTGATACAGGCCAGGATGCCATTGGCCTTCTTGGCCACCCGAGCACACAGCCAGCTCATATTCAGCCAACTGTTGACCAACACCCCTGGGTCCTTTTCCGCCGGGCAGCTTTCCAGCCGCTCTTCCCCAAGCCTGTAGCATTGCCTGGGGTTGTTGTGACTCAAGTGCAGGACCTGGCATTGAGCCTTGTGGAACCTCATACAACTGGCCCCGGCCCATCAATCCAGCTTGTCCAGATCCCCCTGCAGAACCTTCCTACACTCCAGCAGATCAACATTCCTGCCCAGCTTGGTGTCATCTGCAAACTTAGTGAGGGTGCACTCAATCCTCTCCTCCAGATCACTAATAAAGATATTAAACAGAACTGGCCCCAATACTGAGCCCTGGGGAACATCGCTTGTGACCATCTGCCAACTGGATTTAACTCCATTCATTACTGCTCTTTGGGCTCGACCATGCAGCCAGTTTTTAACCCAGTTTTTAATCCTTTCTTGAACATTAATATCTAGGGTATTAGAGAATACAGAATATATGAAAGTTGCAGCTATATACTTAGTTTGAAATCTGTAGAAACAGTAGAAGCAAAACTGGATGCAAATATTTCTAGAACAATGGAATCACTGACAGACAAACTAAAATGAGCAGAAATAGGCATGTTTTCTAATGCTGCACAGAAAGGAAAAGAACTGTCCTTTACATTTGTACATTTGCTATGTTCTTATGTAGAACAATTACTTTAAAAATGTATTTCTTCTGGAAGATAACTGCTTTTATGATTGCCTTCTCTAATCTCTGAAATCTTCCCTAATCCAGAGATTTTCATAAAGGAAAGGACCTCAGATAAGATGGCAGACAAAGACTCACCATAATGAAAGTGAGTTCAGAGGCTGAAAAAACACATATATTCCTGATCCTCCTGTCCTCTTCAGGAAGACTGACCACCTGCACTCTTCAGAAAACAAGTCACTTTCAGCTCTTTGTATCTCTAGCTCCAATCACTGGCAAAACCTTGGTAGTATCACATATGGAAGCAAGGTAAAAGCTTGTAAAAGTAAGGAAATTTTGTTTGTCTCTTAACTGTATGCTATAATGTTCTCGTCTGACAGCCAATATGCTATTTAACTGCTTATTATTACACCTGTCTCTTCTAAACAGGACGAGCATATTCATTCTGGACAAAGCACAGTACCATTTTCCAGTGATCTTGCTGCACTGGCAACATCAGGTAGGATTAATAAAGTTCCATTTGTATTCCTAGAATATTATTATAGAACAGACTCTTTCGCTTTTTATTGGCCCCAATACGCATTTTTAATCTGCATTTGGCCTCTTCCTGTCACATGAGAATCATCACAACTTTATCAGATTTTCTAGCATACAGTATCAATTCTGATGGCACCCTATAAATCATATTAGCACAAAGAACAATTTTTCCAGAGACCGTAGTGCCTACTAGATGCCAGGAGACTGTTTTCGCCGTCTTAGTGTTTCCTTCCATCAGAGATTTACTTTCAGTAAGTGATTCTGTAAATCTGGCCAAGTGCTTTAAAGTTTCGTTGAGCTTGCATTCCTGGCTCTGCAACGGCTCAGGGCTATGATCTCACACTAAGAGCATCCTAGAAAGTCACTGCATTCCTTTGTCTACTGTGGAGACAGATTTTTGTTTATAATATTTTTTCACAAATAGGACCAAAATGGTCTTTTGAAGCATTTCTGGAGTGTCCTTTCTTCCTTTTACCTAACAATTCAGATGATTATGCTAATAGAAAAGATGACTTTTACTGAACAGATTTAGGGAAGTCAAGACATTTTGAGATATCCGATTGTCCCTACTTCCCCTTCCCCTCCCATTTCAGTTTACCACTGTAGATTAGGCCAGACTAAGACTTTCCTCACCTGTTGAATGGAAACTAAGAAATAATGTAGCACAGTATTTGACATACCCTGCAGCTGCTACAACTGGAGTCCCCTACCTCCCCCTTGTCAGGTTGGTGCTGAATCCTGCCCTGAAACAGATCATTAAAAAAGTAATCTGAGTGTGATTGACATCAAATTATTATATTGTTGAGACCTACCTATCAGAAAAAATACATCTCCAGAGTTTTAAACACCACATCTAAGTGAGAAGAGTGCTATTATGCCACTTCACAGTTACTTGCCCCTTACCATTAAACCCACGCTAAGTGACTGAAGTCTGCAGGGACACACCTTGCTGTTTGCAATGAAGTGCTGTGCAATTCCAAGTTGTTTTGATTTTAAGATATAAATGTCAAGGATACAAAAACTCAAGCATTATAAATAAGTTGCCTCATATGTGCCTACATCAGATATATGAACAATCCACTCAGATCTGAGAGGAGACCATGCCAAATTTTCCAGCTTTTAATAAAAAAGCCTCGGCAGCCTATCAGTACAGGAAGAATAACATACAAGCTTATTGAAAAAGGAAAGGATATTTCCTCAGAAAGCACTTTTTTTACCTTAGTCATGGAGGAAAGTTCATTGTCTTCACCTTTTCCTGGCAAACTTAGCAGGCTACATAAAAAAGAGACAACATGTTAGGTTTTGTCCGTAGTGGCTGGAAGACCTGGACACCGTATATAACATGGCATGCTATGCAGAACCATATCACTATCACAAAAGGAGGAAAATTGCTGGACAAAAAGGAAGCACAGTTATGTTCTTCTCAGTGAAAATAATACTTAAGTAAAAGCAGCAATAAGTAGTATCTATTTCAAGTAATAATGCTTGTGTATTTGGAATAAGAGCATCTTCAAAAGCGTAATAAAAGTAGGGTGGTCTCATGCTATCTGCTCTTTGCTATTCTTTGTCCACTAATTAATGTAAAATAAAAATCTGGGCTTCTAGACTAGGCTTTCCAATGCATTTGTATAACATTATAGGCATATACAGCACCTCAGTACTTCTTCAGGCCTTTCAACATGACTATAGTTTTATTACTAAATGTTATTTTCTTGCATTATTCAGTAAAGTTATTTTTATAGTATTTTGTTTATGTGATGAACACAAGAATAAAACGACTCAATACTCATATTTCTAGCGGTTTCCAATTTCGTGCAGTAAAAATGCCCAACCATGCTTTTGCTGTAAAATAAAATGCTTCTTAAAAAAAAAATCCCATCAGAGTACTTCACTGATTCTTGCTGAAGACCAATTACCTGTTTACTTTCTGTATAAACACAGCTAAATACATCCTGCTGATAGCAGTAGACGCACAGCCATGAGATAAAATTTTGTTTGCTTGCTTTTTAAATTTTTCTGAGTGTAACATAGTATTCCCACAGCCTTCTTTTGCCTGCTGAGTATGAGACTGAATAGAAAGTACTATGACTTAACAAATGCTTTTATTATCCAGGGTTTTGGTGCCATTAAGGGCTTGTCTAAAAACTACAGAGCTGTAATGGGGCCAACCAAATTCTCTTTATGCTCACTAACTTGGGTACTGGCAGCAGTCTAGTCATGGAACTCAGACAACATATGCTGCTTCTTGACCAAAATTAGCTTATATGTCCCATAACTCTAACACTTAAGGGATATGTAATATAATGTAATACAGTTTCAGCTACTGTATTCCAATTCTTTTTTAGCCACAAGTTTTTCTTTATGAATAGTGTAATGCATATGTATATGCATTGCATCATCCTGTATATGTGCTATATATACATATATGTACTGCATCAGCCACTGGGTTATGCATTATTAAAAAGGTGCCATGCTTTTGTATCACCATGTGTGTGTATATACAGCGACTACTACTAAAGGGCCTCACTATAATCAAAATGTTAAACAGAAAAAAGGAGTTCACATGCATGCGGCTGTGTACACATTTATAAATAATTAGGTCAGGAATTAACTGATAAAATAAAGAGCTATCAAACACCCATCCCTCCTCCATTCCATCTCTTCCCTTCCCCTCATGTCTCTTCTCTCTGGCTAGCAGTTACCCAAGTCTTGGTCAAATTTTTTCATAAGACTTTGTTTCTGTCTCCACCATCACCACCCTTCACCCTGGAAGCAGCTGCTCAGAAATCCAAGAAGTCATTCAGATTGATAATGTTTGCTGAATGCTAACAGCAAATTCATTTCAGTTACACCCATGCCAGCACACTGACGTCAATGGGGCTACACAGTAGCAGGCAAAAATGGGAAGGGAGCCTACGGGCTAAGTATTTCAAGGAAGGAATCCCTGACTCATGACCTTAAAGCACGGCAGCCTTCATAAATCACTTCTTCCGCTACTGGATTCTTCCCTTAGTATCTTCCCTTTGATGAGTAGCCTGAGCCACCTCCTCTTTCCAAAGGGGGAAGAAGGGCACAGCAGGGAAGAGTGGAACAGGCTGACATTTCCCTTACTTCCTTCTCCAAGCAATATGGAAAAGTAAGGCAAAAATCTGAAATTGCTCTTTGCTCATGTAGTTCTCAGTATAGAGGAGGCAAAGCGGTAGCTAATTGATAGAATTCAATTTCAACAGCAGTATGAAAACATGAACAAACCCTCCTACATCCAGTTATAAATCAATACCCATTACATGACTCATTCTGCTGGGATGATTAGCTCTAGAACGTCACACATGCACATGCAGATACACTTCCCGGCTCAGATGCGTCAGGGCAGGCCTGTGCGATTCAGGACAGCCCTCGTACTTCATGCGGCTTCGAATCACAGCTGTATCTCCGTGTATAGGAAAATTCAGCTACATCCATCTTTCTATGGTAACACTGAAGATCATTTGTAATGGTGGTCTAATTTGAGGCAGTAAACTGCCAGTGAACAATTAGTTTAGGAAGCATAAGAAAGAGGCATAGTCAAGAAGTAAGATGGTTTGTATTCTCTCCTTTCACCTGGGGATGTTAAAACACTAGTCGTGGAGGATACAAATCATGCACTTGTCACACTTCAGCCCTTCCTTTCCAGCACCAGCCAGCTTTGCAGCAGCAGTAGTATCAAAATGGGGCAAAGCAACAGTAGCCTCGACTGTCTTAAAATCAGTCAACACTGCTGCAGGACTGTCCTAGTATACATGTCTATTCATAGAGCATCAAATACTGTTGGTGGCACTTAATCATAGTATTTAGCTTACTACCAGATACATCCCTCTTAAAAGGTTTCTGGTAGTATCATCCACCTCCACAACTATTCAGCTACTATTCACTACTATTAAGCATCAGTTCCCCGGGAATAATTTTCAGCTACAGATATTTTATTCGGTCGCACATTTCTGGACACTACAAGGTAAATCCCTTCCTTCAACAGCCTCTGCCTGGGTCCAGCAGAGACTTTCACCCACCGGCGGGGGTGCTAACTGATTTCCCTTGCTAGGACAGCCTCCTCCAGCAAACAGACATCTCAGCTTAGAATCAGTGTAAACAAAAAGTCAGGAAAAGCTTCCGTTTGCCTAACCAGAATTTAAGCCCAGCTATACAGAAACATGAGCTTCCTCAGAACAAGTCATCTCAGTCTGCAGAGACTTAACATCTCGGAAAGAACTGGTGCTTTGCAAACCACAGTCTCTCGATAAAATCTGTCCCCGGCCAGACTTTTCGCACTGTGTAGACGTTGTTGACTGGCTCTCCTTCCTACTTGGCTGTAAGTCGGGTGGGTTTCCTGCTTTCAGAACTGACAGCTTTGGGAAGTATCACAACAAGGCATGGATATTGTCACCACGGTTTATTAATCCCTTTCTAATTAGCATGGAATCCATACTCTCATTAAGTGAAATAAAGTAAGACACGGAAAAAAACCAAACTTCCAGTACAACAAATGCACAAATACTGTGTGGGAGCAAGCTACGTTCATAGTTATACAAATCTACCTCCGCATTCTCAGCAAGCTACACAAATTTCATCCTATAAAATGTGAGGAGACCAGCAGATCTCTGTCGCTTCCTAGGTTTGCCAATTAATAGTTCTGTCCACAGAGAATACCAGCCTCTATACCAGCCTGGCTCCCCTTCCTGCTCCCCTCCACAGGATTTAAATGAGCAGAATGTTACAGGAGAACATGGAATTCAAACTTCTGTAGTTATATATAATACAGAGATATTTTACAAGTCAACAGGCCATACTCTGGAAAGGGAAGATAAGACAATGAAAATGCCAATATAATTTTTATTTTTGGCTTTTTATGCAACTCTAATTTTGATTTTTATAAGCCCTTTTGTAAGGATGTGAAGGTTTGTGTTAGTGCATCTCTGTCAGGAGGAAACGTTCCTCCTAGAATTATTGCCTACTTAACTAAAACAATTTCTAGTAATATACAGATGACAAGTTGGAACAAACTTGTAACAGCAACTTTACTGAAATTACAGGCAAACTCCCGCAGGAAAAAAAAAGCAACGGCTGTGGTCATTACACATCTCACAGCAAGTGACATGATGGAATTGAATGTTGTCATGGTTGAAAGCTTCAGGGATCTCATACACTTCATTGAGTCTCTCTACAAAACGCTAAGTCTCACCATGTTCCCTCACAGCAAGATTCCCCGTCCACAGAATGCTCATCATGCCAAGCCTCTGCAGTGCTCCAGAAGATGAGCCAGACATAGCTGCAGTAAGGGAAAACATTGCAGCATCTTAAAGAACCACAATCGAATAAGCTGTGGCTGTAGAAGCAAGTTTTAATACTTCCTACATGTAGATGAAAAAGCTGTGCATAGAGCGTTAATATTGAAAACATCGCAAAAATTATTTTGAAAACCTTTCTTGGAATACTGGTAGTTTTGCTAACCTGAGGGAAAATGCTGATGCCTTTTGGACACAGGAAATGAAAGAGGTGCAGTCTGTGTCACTGTCATCTGAGATTTACCTACAGGAAAGAAAAGAAAAGAATGTGGACCGTATCCATCCTACTTCCATCCCTACTGTCTGGGGGGGGTCATCAGGAGGCCTGGAGGGGTGAAGAAAGGATTTCCTCCCGGACACCCTCCTCCCACCACCACTCCACCCCTGCTGTGTCCACTCCCAGCGCGTGAGAATGCAGCAGCTTCCAAGAATAACCAGGAGAGAGGGGAAGAACAGAACGATGTGAAGGTCCGCAGGCCGTTCTCTGTGGGACAAGTCAGATTGCCCTAGACTGCAGTGCTGTGTCCCTTTCTTAGGAATTTGTCCTCCAGCGGGTTGTAACTTTCAAACTGGAAAATCTGATGACTATATCAGTGCAACATTTTTATCTAAGCAAAAGGTACATTTTTGTAGTGTTTAATATTTCTGGTACTTCATGTATTGATTTGTGACTACTCATGCTTCCTAAATAAACAGTTATAAAACAAATTGAACACAGTCAGGAGAAAAAAGCAGATATTCTTGAGAAACATGAACCACAGCTTTTTTGAAGCCCTGAATGCTGATACTGCTTTATTTAGTGCCTTATTTGGTGGGAAAGAACAAACCACTAAAAGATTTCTTCCAGCTTCGATTGAATGCTACATCAGAACAAAAGTAATTTTACAGATGACATCAAAGTAGCCAGAAAGTGATATCCTTTTTATTTACTATCCTTTTGGAGGATCAGCTGCTTGCTTTTATGTCTAGAAAATACTGTCGAAAAGTATCTCCTAACCTGGAAGTACGTTATGATGAATATGAGTTGTACCAACTAGTCCATCTGGTTATTATCATGGAATATGACAGGAATTTTCATGTGCTTCTTAAAAAAGTAATCTCTTTCTTCTGATATTTGGGGGGAAGAAAACTAGCTCCAAGACATGCAATTTATCTGGGATTTGACAGTTTCACAGTGTAGAACTACTACACAGTTAGACAGGCTGATCAGAACAATGACAATGGCAAAAAAAATGTATGTAAAGGTGGGAACCAGACCTGTGAAGTGCTACCAAAAATAAAACAGAATAGCGAAATAATGTTCTGTCCCTTTAAGATACCAAAAATAAAACCACAATACTTTCCTCGTCTAGATCCTGATACTGCACTCAGCTCTACAGTCACAGGAGCCTGACTGTGGGGAGTTCATTGCCGGATCGAGGCAATGAAGTGTAAAATAGAGACATAAGGCAAGACTAACACTAATGCAAATCCAAAGTGAAGAGAACACAAAGTTCACACAGCAGCAAGGACAGAATATTATTCACAATACCTATAGATTCCAGCACTGTCCTTTCTTTTGTTTATTTGCTGCTCATTAGTATCTTTTTTTTCTCTTTGGTTATGCATGGCTGCCACTAATGAGGTTTGTCACTATTCCAGCAACAACTATCTCTGAAGGTACTTGTGTGTGGTGTTTGAATGGGAAAGCAGGTGAGTGAACGAGGAGGTAAGCGAGGTGAGTGGAGGCTGGGCTTCCTTTTAACGAGTTTAATACGCCGTTTCACAGTGATGGGGCAAGTCTTCCAAATGCTCCATGTGATGGGACCTTTTACTGTTTTGTGCCACCAGTAAGACCTTCCTGAATGCTGTGCCCTTCCCAATGAAAAGGATTACTTTGCAGCAGCCAGGGACTGGATCTCTTGCAAAGATGTATTTGCTAATGACCAAAATTTCCCTGTGATTCATTAAGTTACACATACACAGGTAATGCAGATGAACAAATCTTGGTTGTAATTGCAGAGAACTGCCTGAGCTGGCAGAAGACTGCAGCCAAATTATTTTAACCGACATGCACTTATTTGATCGTGTCGGATACTTAGAAGCCAAATTCTGTTCTTTTAGAAGATTTTGTTAAGAAACTATGTAACAAAGGTCACCTTTGTTAGCAAGGATGTGGGAATTACATTTTGTCATAATGACAGTGCATTTAGCTTTTGAGTATAACAGAAGTTATGCATTTCAGCCAGAGGTTAGAAACAGAGAAGCCAAAGAGTCAGAAATACATCTCATTTTCACATGTACTTTCTGGAAAAAAACAGATCTAGACAAAGACTGTCAAGCAAGAGTGAAGTGATCTTCAATCTCCAGCGCTTAATCCTCTGTCCTTTGGGCCACTCTACTTCTAATAAAAGCATCATCACAGTAGTTTGATGCTGGCCATTTTACTTATTTTGGCTTCACCTTCAATTTGTTAACTGTCCTGGGCAGGTAAGTCCTCAGACTACCACAATAACCATTAATTACATTCTTTTTCAAATGAAGTACATCTATCACAAACACCAGGCAGTGAAATGTTTTTAACTTAAAACAAAGACTTCAAAATTAGTGTTGGTATCTCTTTCCACAAACAATATTCAGAAGGATCTGAGAAAATACTATTTGCAATAGATCAAAGCACAAACATCTGTTCCCCTGAGGGAATAATTTCCCTTGTTAATACAAATCCACTAGTGTAAATACATGGTGTAGATGCAAGAAAGAGAAGAAGTTTTCTTTTGATTAGCTTTTCAGAAATATAATGTAGGGACAGACACAATTAAGAAGTGATATATTTGTAAGGGAAAAGCCAGGAACACTGCAGGATGAGCGATTTCACTCAAAGCATACACCAGTTTCTCAAGCAGATGAGCTGCATACAATTCATGGCTTTTCAATCTCTGTCGTGTCCCTCTCCTCACACTGTTCTCACACATGCCCATGTCAATTCTTACCACTTACGGTTTTTTTTTTCAAGAAGTATTTAGTCACTTTGGCCAGAACTACTAGAGGTGCATAGTCACTAACGTAATAGGAAGCAGGAATCTAAACAGATGTCAAACATCTTAAAATCTAGAACTTTAGTGCTTCTGATGTCTACCAGATTATCAATGCATACTGTATCACCATTGTGTCTGTGATAACTGTGGAACTTTACTGGGGCCCAGCTTTAAATCCTGCCTTCCTACCTTCCAAAGCTGAAGTGGACTAAACCACAGAGTATCACTGCCTCAAGAAGAGAATTCAACATGAAGTGAGCTGCTGCCCTTGGGCCAGTCTCTCAACATTTTCACTGCAATTATGAATCAGGGTAACCCAGTAAGGATTGCAAAGCAGCAGAAAATACAGCTGTGCATAAGAAGAGTAAATCTTCTGCACACTAACATATTCACGTTGATGTCTAAGGCTATTTAAACAACGAGCGGAATGTTTCACGCAGAGCAGTACTGATACGGTAAGTATACCAGAAACGATGCGAGATTCTGTGGCAAGTGGTGAGATCTAGAGGATTTGGTAATTCAGCTGGGCAGGTAGGAGAGGCCAGTAACGGATCAGAAGGAATCATTCAGTAAGAACAGGAAGAAGAAATGGAGAGCAATAGAACAGTAGTGGAATAGAACTTCTAATCTGCAGTCAGAAAAGAAGCAAGAAATTTAGAAAAGACAGCTAGGTCACGCAAGATAGAAACAGCACACAGGTAGTTTTAGGAATGTATTTTTAAAATGAGAAATGAGGAGTGAAATAAATGTGATGGCACATTCAAAGACAAAGATGATTAGTTTAATAAATTGCTTAAAAGTGAAACAATGCATAATAGGCAGAACAGATCCATGACCAATATGATCACGGTTCCTCTTTTGGCTCGACTGTTAAGTCACAATGTGACCTTTAACAAGTCACTTCAGCCTAGATCCAATAAAGGACTCAGGCACCTTAAGCCTGACTTATGCAGATTTGAGGTACCTAAGTCTAAAAGTATGACCTAAACACCCTGCTCAGCTGCGTGCTAACCCCGGAGTCGCTTGTCACTCCAGAAAGGCATATATATCTGCAGTTCAGTTCTGTCTGCACAAACACCACTCAGTCGGCAAGGGTGTGCCGTGTTAGCTTTCAGTGGCCTACCAGTGCTCTTTTCTGGGCTGCACATTTGTTTCCTTTTTGTGGAAATATGGACACAAAGGACAACTAATGCAGGCTGGGATTTCAACTCAGCATGTACCCAGAATCTATCTGTGCTCCTTTTCTCTCATTTTCTTGGCAGCATGGTGCCACAGGTTCAATGGGAAGGGCAGAAAAATGTCTCAGCTTAGCTTGAGCAGTAGCCTGGAAACAGCAAATATGCATTGCGCATTGTGTGTCCCTTCCCCCTGCCCTTGACTGAAAGAGTCAGGGCAAACAGGAGCCGTGGTCCCTGTTCACCTTCGAGAATACAGCCAACCTTTGCATCCACGTGGGACCTACACCCACGAGTGGTCTCCAGCCTCTGGATCCAAGGAAAATGGTTCTTGCAGCCCTGTCTTGGTTACCTAAGCTGAGGAGACAGCAAGGAGCTCGGAAATATCCTTGTGAAGATCATGCTCAGCACCGAGCTGTTGTTAACTGTTACAGGCTCATCAGGTGAACTTCCTTCCTTCAGAAACGCTCTTCAGAACACAGGTTCTGTAATGGAAACAGTGTACGGATATAGCAGGTTTTAACCTGTAGGAGTAATTACCTGCTTCCATGAAGAAATGACACTTAATTATGTGGAAAATATATTGCGGTATTTGGATGAAAGAAAGTACTGAAAGTACTAAAAGAAAGTACACTTTAAAAAAGCAATTTTCTGCATAATTTGAAAACTTGATCTCATTCAAAATCTGGGTAAGAAGCAATTGTCATTAAAGACATTGGATTGATGAAATGGCACGGTTTGACTAAAAGTGGAATAACTCCCCAAAATATTACAAAATACTAATATTCCATAGATTCTTTGAAAATGGATTGGCTAGACAGAGACATATCCTAAAAACCAACTGAAACAATTTCCTGTTTCAGCTTCACAACCTGTGTATTTTGACATTACCACTTCATGTGCATGAATCAGGTTCTTCTATGTTTTTGTAATAAACTAGTTTCCTAAAGGCTGATATGCACACACAATACTATTTCAATATGTAATTGTTCCGTGTAAATAAGCAGGTAAGAAAGTATTTTTTGTTTAACTTCTGCAGAATTGCTAATTTTGAGAAAAATGCCTGTCATTTCATAGCTCTTTTAATTCTTTTTCCCTTTCAGTTTCAGTCATAATTTCTTGAAAGTGAAATATAAATACAAAAGCCTATGTAACAGAAGTGTTAGGTCTGTAAGTACGAGTGTGAAAACGGGAGGTGCTACAAGATGAGTATAAATTATTAGTAGTGGCCAAGATGAGGAAAATTGGGGTTTAGACCAACATTACTTTAGAGTCTGAATAGCAACATTAGCTTGACCACACTGCACTTACTGTGCATTATATATTTTGCAATCTAACCAGTAATAAAAAATGCTGAACATATATAATGCATCTAAATTAAAGGTGACCTGTAAAGAATCAGCCAGATGTCCTTTCTCTTAGTATTTATGTGATGATCTCAAGTAGTGTAATCTCTGTTTTTTCTGCATATGTTAGTTGTATTAGAATTTCAGGTAGTCTTTGGGTTAGAAGATTTTACAGTGTCCAGAGAACTACTGAATTGTGACAACACAAATATCAAAGGATCAAAAATTGCCTAGCTTTGGCTATGAGCTAGGCGATGAAGGACAGCTTACATGATTGCTGCTAAAAAGGATTTTTATGAGTATAAAATGCTTTTGGTTAAATTAACTTTTTTAGTAAAATATGGAATTTTATGAAATGACAAAGTTCCAATTGATTTTGGAGAACGTATTGAGCTTTAAGTCTTAGTTTTATATTAAGCTGTACCTGAGTAATGCACAAATTAGCTGAGACTACCTACAAGATTCTTGCAAACTTGAGTCCTTTGGTACGAATGAAAACACAACAGCCGAGGAACACAAAGGCCTTTAAAGGTGTTCTTTTGGGCATCTTAAAAAAAAAAAAAGGCATAAAGATACACTCCTACTTGTCATTGTGTACATTTGTGCCAACTTCTGCTAGTCCCTTCACCTACGACAAGTCATTTCTAGTGTCTGCAGGCTTACTAGGGCTGTCACGTTTGGGCTTCAGCCACTGAAAATGAGATTTCTCTGACCGTTTCTGCTGCACTTTACAAACGTTTCCACCTGTTCCGCGTCCAGACACGACGCTGCCCCGTGTCTCGGGACGGGCAGAGCTGCCCGAAGGAGTTGGTTTGTTTTTTTTTTTTTTTGCCTTTTCATACAATTCGGACCTGCCGCACGGTACCGGTTAACGGTTCTCTAAACGCACGCTCGGTCTCCCAGGCGGCACGTCGCGCCCCGGCGGGCCCCCACAGCGGAACGATCGTCCCCTCGCTCCGGCCACCGACCGCAGGACGCCTCTCGCCCCGTCGGCGGGCCGGGGGGCCGCCAACACCTCCTCGGCCCCGGCGCTCCCCGGAAGGGCTCGGCGGCCGCCGCCGGTTGCTCTCTGCCTCCCTCACCTTCCCCTCAGCGTGGGGCTCCCGCCTCGCTCCTCCCGCACCGGGGGCGAGCGAAGGGAGGAAGGAGAGTTTTTTAAAGGCTTAGTTTTCCTCTCAGCAGGTTCTGTACTCGCCCCCGTTAACCGCCCTCAACGGCACCGGAGACGAGACGAGACGAGACGAGACGAGACGGACCGGACCGGACCGGACCGGACCGGACCGGACCGATCCGCGCGCGCCGCCGCCGCCGCCTGTGGAAAAAGAGG
>JAVJGG010000058.1:2220932-2232893 GCA_035590195.1 Aviceda cuculoides
ATCCGAACGGCAACACCTCCCCCCCCCCCCCCCTTGCCCCCATCAATTATTTATTGCTGAGGGGCAATAAACATGGAGAATTGTATAGGCTTTGCTTTTCCCCCTCCCCCATCAATCAGCTAATTTACACAAGAAAAACATGATTTCCTTTCTCTTTTGAGAACAAACAAGTGAAAATAGGACATTGTATATGTAAAACAGCTCCCTTATACAGGAAGCTGGAGTATGTATTACAAACAGGTTGCTATTGACTACAAAATATTGCTTATCTGTGCTCATCAGATACTCTCTGGTAGTAGAAAATGCTTTTGGAGCATCTAAATTGTAGAAGTATTTCAGTGACTTAAAATAGACCAAGACCTTTTAACCTTGCCATTTTTAGCATCAAAAATATTTGTCTTGTCTGAGATGAGAACTGCATAGTTGCTTTTGTCTTTTGTCAGCATGTTTTTTGATTTTTAAGAAAAAAATTATTTAATATAGTTCTGCTTTTATGCCTTTTTCTAAAGCACCACAGAGTATCAATACTGAAAGCAGGAAGCCTTTTCAAAATCACTTTTTGGAGTGGAAGAGGGCAAGGACCAATGTAGCACGCTTACAGCTTAGTATCTCTGATCACCATGTCTCATTCTTTCTTTGCTCATGTCCTACAATAGTAATTGAAACAAGAAAAGTAGCAAGGTGGAATGGGATTTTTCTAATGAGTCTGCTTTTTAAACCCAAAACACTTAGAAAACAGTAACTGGGCTGCCAAGTAAAACACTGATATCAGAGCGGGCTAGTGTTTGTGCTGTTGAGATGGGGATAATAAACTCATTTATCTGACTAGGTTCAAGTGTGACTAGAAAATAGTTATGTTTTTGAGGAGCTGCAACCTGATTGACAGTGAGATGCCTCATCCATGTCATGTGCAGGTGTGGCAGGGAGAGGAAACCAAGAGAAATCTGTGCCACAGAAAAGACTGAGCAGATGTTTTAGCACCTGTTATGCAACTGGATTCAACTTCACTGTTTTTGGGGGGGGGGTGGTGGTGGTGTGTGTGAGCAAAATAGCCTGCCTCTCCTCATGCAAGTCTTTTAGTCAGATAATATTTTTCCAGAATAATGCTTCTTATTAGACTGGTTTACCATTACACAGGATAGTAGTATTTCTATTTGTGTAATTGTCAAGGGACATTTCAGTCGAAGCTCATCCTGAGCAATGAGGCAAAATGACACTGGAATGCTATTATCTTCTCTGCTATAATTGCCATGGCAACAGCTGCAGGTAGACAAGGCAAACCAAGGATTCTTTTTCTGTATCATACAGACACCAGTTGTTTTTTTTTCCTTTCCTTTTAGTAATGACTCTGAGAAGCCTGTGGCACAAACATGCTCTGAGTCATCATGAAAAGTGTTTTTGGTTTTGTTTAATTTAACT
This sequence comes from Aviceda cuculoides, assembly GCA_035590195.1. Lineage (NCBI taxonomy): Eukaryota > Metazoa > Chordata > Aves > Accipitriformes > Accipitridae > Aviceda > Aviceda cuculoides. The sequence continues at coordinate 2,222,352 of JAVJGG010000058.1, forward strand.
TTGATTTTAATTTTGTAAGTGTTGAGTATTTATGATACTATATTAAAAATGCACTCTTTCTAGGAAGAAACTGGCACCCTAGCTTGGATTTTTCGAGGAGACTGATGGGATGAGCCAGTAGCTGGGGAGTTTGTCTGGAACATTATGGAAGACCACAGGCTGATAAGGCACCTAAATATCTTTGCAGATCTTGATGTTAATTTCTCTGCACATTCATCTTTCCTTAGGACAGGGATGAGAGTATTACCCAGCTGTTCTGTAGAGAGAAGTTGTAGGGGTAGTTTAATGCTTTCAGGTAATAAAATTACTATGTCACAGGAAGAAAACTGGGTGTGGACATAAGCCTGTAATGACTGTGTCTTAGGGTTGTTTTTTTACTGTTACTTAAGCATCCTGCACTGCTGCTTCTGCTACCCTCAACTTCCCCCTTTATTCCTCCATCTGTATACATGCATGTGCATTCATACGCAGATGTGTTCACGTTTACTTCCTGAAACTGCATGCAGTTCGTTTGGCAGTGTCCAGATTTATGCCAAGATTTTCCAAGGATCCAGCTGCATATTGGTATTTAAAAAAAAAAAAGGGGGGGGAGGGGGGTTTCTTACTAGCTCTTTTGTCTGCTTACTGAGGTATACTGTGAAACTGTGTTCTGGGATGCTTGTTCTTATATGTGTTATTGTGGTAGTTACTACAGGCATGAAAGCTTAAGAAATTTGAGATTTCACAGGGCCACTTTTCCATTTATTCTGCTCTTGTCTGTAGACTAATTTCCCTTTTTGAAATAGGAGACTGCTTAATTTGTTTCCTTCATTAATCATTAAACTCATCTACGTACGGGGCAGGGTGGGGGGGGAATAGTGTTTCTCTTTCCTGGTGGCACTGACTAATCTCTTTGCTTCAGTCAAAAGAGGATTTCATCTAACCTATTTTAAAGAGAGGATTAAGGACAATTAGGCTCTTCCTCTACTTCACCACTAAGATAGGATGTTGTGAAATCCTCTGAAAAGCACATCTGCTGATGTGCCAGTAAAGTTTTGCAAAATTAATGTTAATAATCAATATAGTTATATGCAGAAAAAGAAACTTTGTGTATGCAGTACTTGTCTGGAGAGAATTTTGTAGATGAACTGGGGAGAGGGAAGGAACTGATTGAACCATTTACCCAGTAGTTTTTTGTCTCCAATGCTTCTAATTTACATTGTGAAGTAGACATGTAGATGAACTGAAATGGATTTCTTGTTATCTGAATTGCATTAGCAACTTGCAGTTCATGCTTGGCATTTTACATAGCCCTTCACATTTTTTCAAAGTACTATTAATGAGTTGTTTGCACAAATTATTATAATGAAGTACAAACACTAGTATTCATTATCTGTGCTTGTATAACTATTTTATGCCACTTATAATGGATATAAGTGGCCTCTCTTGAGGTGGATCTGAATCAGCAGTGGCATTTGATAGCTAACATTAAACTGCTATACTTGTCAGGAGGTTATGACAAAATAAAACCATGAAAAATACTACTGCTATTGGAACATATATGATGTGCATAAGACAATATAATGATTAATGTGAGGGAAAAAGTGGCTGTGAGTATTTTGGAGAAGGTTTGGCTACCAAATCCATCCTGTAAATGATAGAACTGACTGACTTCCATGAAGTGTGGATAGTACACTGAGAAGCTACAAAGAAGTTGAATGACGCTTGCCTCTCAGAAATTGCTCTTGCAGTAGTAGGTTTATTACTAGCAGTTGCAGGTAGGTTACTGGTAATCACAGTTTCTTTAGTTTTGTTTCCTGCAGAACAGTAGTCTAGAGAGTTCAATCTGATCTTATTTTTGGATGATAATACACCTAAAAAAGGGTGGTCCAGAAAAAAGCTCGAGTCTATTTATTTCATCTTATTCATGAAGTGACTTGGAGTCAAATAAACTGAGTCAAAAACTTTCTCAGACTGGCATAAACAGCGTTTTCTGAATGACTGGTGTGTTTGGCTCTGGGGTCCCAAAGCTGACTTCAAGGAGAGTTGTCGTCTTCTGTTAAAATACATCTGGTGTCTTTGCCTATGGCTTTGGTTTGATGGTATGCCTTTGCATGCCTTCCATCTTCAGATGTTTTAATCCTGGCACATCTTAGGCTATCATTATGACTTTAGCTGTGCAGATGGGCTTAGTATCAAACTGTACTGGTGGGTAACAGAAATGGCATACCAATCACTGGATCTGTTTTGGGTAGAGTATAACAAATGTGCAGGAAACATTGTTGGGAAAGCTGACGTCCTGCTTATTAGGTGATTTTTTTTTTTTTTTTTAATTTTTTTTTCAGAGGGAGAAGACATTATTTAAAATTAGCTGTTGTTAAAGCTCTTAAAAACCAGGCTGCCATTTAATCTTAATATAAAATGTGCCTATGTAGAAACAGTCTCTTTCATTATGTGAAATATGATAGGTATGAGAGAGGATACCGCAAAAGTAGGCTTAAAACATTTTAATGACCAAATCATAACTAAAAGAATAACTAACTTTTATGCTGATGTTAGCAGAAATATAATGTAAATAAGGCTGGATATTTTGCTTTGGTTAGAAAGACTTACACTATAAGCAGATTTTGATTGATTAGTGTTAGTGCTTTTCTTTAGTTTAATGCTTATCATTTTCTTTGTAAACATGGAATGTACTGAAATGCTGTTGTTATTCATTGGTGTTTAATGCACCACCACATGTGTGTGTTACAGAATAGCTGCAACTCCTTTCCAGTAAATTATGTGTAGTTTCCTTTTCTTTGATCTATCAGTGGAATTAACATAAGTGTGATCTTAAGAGTTATCTTAAAAAAAATCCGTCACATTCTTACCTCCTGACCACCAGTATGAACTTTGGAAAGCTTAACTCTAATATAAACCTTCTGTTCATCTAGGCTTAAAAAAAAATAATCAAAGACTTCTTGGGTAACCTCAAGTATTACAAACATTGTCAAGTTAACTTAGTGTTCAAAAGTCCAATATAGAGATTCTGAAATGTCTTATACTGTCTCATTTTTAAGAATGTTTGGTATTTTTATCCTTTTGTACCAGATTTTCAATTCCTGACTACCTTAAAGCAGTTCTAGGGGTTCTGAGCAAATCCACTCTTTCTTGTTGGTGTTAAGCTCTTTGTAGGAATGTGTATCCTCTGTACAGCACATATATAGCTATTTAAATATATGGCTGGTCTTTAATGTCTTAGTGGGGAGGATGGGGGCAGGGGGGTTAAAGCTGAGATAAGAATTTTATTTAATGACAGTCATTGAGCACAACTACAAAATTCTTTCATCTTCTAAGATGAAAAAAAACCAAAACACCCAACCAACCAAAACCCAAAACTAACCCACGGGGTTATCATAACCTGTGAATGCTGTAGTATTGTAGTCTCTTAAACAGTGTTAACTGACTGCTTGCTATTTACAGTTGTCAGGTGGCCTAATTTGGTAGGAGGTGCCTGTGTGTTGGCACTGGGAGGGGAGAGATGAAGAGAAAATGAAAAAAGCTCTGTCCTCAGCCCTGAACTGCATGATCACTTTAAGATGATTCATGAATACGTTGACTTCTTGGCGCTGTAAGTTTTTGTCTGACATAAGGAGGCTACATTTCCATACTTAATGGCTGTAATGACATAGAAGCAATAGGAAAGCTTCTGATGCTTTTGTGAAGCAGTGCACAGTGAATACAGGCAGGTATAAAAACACAGGTTTATAAAGGGCAATCTGGACTGTGATTTTGCAATCTCCTCTCTCTTTCAACCCAGGAGGTCTCAAATTTGAAAGGCTTATCTTTTTTTCCTTAAAGGAAGGTTCTTAAGCACCTGACTTCTAACCTAAGAAGGGTTACCTTGAGCATTTCTACTCTGTTAATGGTATCTGCTGTAACTTGTTCAAAGAGCTTTTATGTCAGGATATATATAAGTTGGTTGTTTTTTTTTTTTTTTTTAAATACATTTTAAAAAAATGACTTGAGGCTAGATTTCTGCTGCGCTTGTAGAATTAGAATATCAGTATTCCTTTGCTATTTTCCTGCATTTAACAAATTATAAAGTATTTTAAGCTGAAAATAATAATGCTTTTACACATGCGTTTGCTTTTTTGCCTGTTAAAATTATGACAAAAGCCAAACAAAGTTTGGTTGAGTCATGGTCGTAGGTAAGTCATTAAGTGAGACAACTGCAAATACTTGAAAACATTTAAGGCAAGTAAGACTGTAGCATTGAATTTTCTTCTTGCCTTCTCCCTCTGTCCCCAGTCAGACCACTTAATTCTGCTTATAATGACTTCTTTCTGCTGCACAGTAGCATCTGCTTGGTTATGTAGCTTTTGGCTGATCTTTGAAGAGTATTAAGATGGGGGGGAGGTGCCACTGTACTCTTCACTGTCAAATTCATACCTGTGTCTTGGAGATGCACAGGGGAAAAGCAGAAATGTGGTCTTTACTGGGCATTAGATCAGCACAGGAGTGGCAAAGCACGTTTGTGGCATTGTTGCTGGCTGCGGGCAGCCGCATCTTGTCACTTCTTCCTTAAACCGATTAAAAGGTGTGATCTGGACTTTTCTTCACTTTCTCGTAGTACATAGAAAAGACCAAAGCAGAAATGTGAAGCAGGCTGATGCAGCGGCATACAGCTCTTGTAATCTGTCAGAAGGGACTCTGGCAGTAGAGACAGGTTTGCCCTTTCTTTTCCCTTCTATTTTGGATGTGCTGTTGACTTGTTGATAGATACCTGTTTTACTTCACTCTGAGTGACAAACCATTGGGCAATGAGTATATGTGGGTGTATTCCTGAAAAGGTAACTGTTGCTCTGGGTTTGAAGCTGAAATGGATAAAGTAGTAGCAAGTTTCACTGAGGGAAAGAGTGCTGCCAAGTGTCAGGGTTCTAGATAGTGCTTCTCCCTGGGATGCAGTGACGTCCCAGAGCAATGACTGATGAGTCAGGGCTGATTTGACAAGTTGCTGACATCCATGGAACACTGGCTTGTTTTGCAGGTAGCATCTGGCATCAGAAAAGAAGTAATTGGGAGAGGGGTGGGAGTTAACACCTCATATAAAAGTCAAGAAGCTTTATGATTTATGGAATGAGGAGAAGCATTTGGGGGACTACATACTGGAGGGAATGTTACTTAAAAACCAACCAACCAGGAAATAACTCCAGTCTTTTCTCCCCAAACTAACCCTGTGATGTGCACTCTCCTGTAGCACTCGTGTCATGTGGCTCGACCTTCCCAAAGTTCTAAGTGCAATCAAAGCATAATGACTTGGGGGAAAATGGAAAGCCATTATATGCTTAGCATTTCCTCCCATGTGTATATTAGAACATGTTTGATTGAAATAAGGATGCTAGCCAGCACAGGAATCCTTTGTTAATATTGTGAAAACCTATAGCACCTTTAACTCTTCTTTCACAGGCAACTGTGGGAGACTGGTAAAGGAAGGTTTCTTTGGGTTAGTGTGAAGGCCAGTGTCAGATGCTTAAAAATGAAGGTTTTCTCTGCATGAAGACAAGGCCTACATGATCTGTTTCACTAAGGATATTTGGAATTAATTTGTTCTGAAAATAATTATTTAAACTTGGTATTTCTAAAACAGGCAACAAAAAAATTGTTTGTCAGACTAGTCTTCTAATCTGCATTATTCTGATTCTAAAATAAGAACTGTTGACTTCTGCTTAATGTTAATTTAAAGGAGAAAGTACTTTCTTGCCTCTTTTGCAGCCATCTTGGATTTAATCTCTGAGCAGATGATAATAATAAGACATCCTAGTTTAAAACAGGCTCTGTAGATAAAGCTGCATAACATCTTAAAGTGATAACCTACGGACTCCACAGGTTGTTATTCTAAGCAGTAATTATACTGCTTGGTATGCTTCAAGATTGTCATAATAGAGATTCACAACAACTTCCCTGTGTTCATCTGCTCAGTAAAAACTGCTGTAGGCAGAGCTGAGGCTTTAATAGCTGGGGACCTGACCAGGTTAAAGTGCTGCTCCTGGTTCCTGTTGTTCCAGTTAAAGAAAAATTACTGCAGTCAGCCTATACCCAGTTATTGTCATCACTCTTTACTGGCTTTAATTGCTCATGTGGCTATTCTGAAACCTTTTTCCATAAAAAATGGGTTTTTCTCAGATTACTGAGTAATTTGTTAAGCTGACTGATTCATGCTCCTTAATTCGGATATTTGTAATATCTGAGGAAGCCCTAAACTTTATGAAAGAGGATGGTAGTAAGGAATTAAGTGGGGGGGAGCTGTGGATGGGAAACTCTTCTGGAGCCTAAAGAGGCTACATGCCTATAACTTAATTTGGAAGCCACTGATGTGTGTGACCTGAGAGGCTGGAAAAGAAAAGCTACTAGACTTTAATTAGTAACAAATAGTATGAAAACGCTTGTGCCCTTGAGACTTAAACTGTTTGGTCTCAGCGTTCGTGACAAGATAGTTGTGTCACCATGGAGCACTGACTGTGGGTGCATGTGCTCTGAGAAGTTATTCTGGAGCTACATTTAGGTGTTGAAACTACATGAGTGTTCAGTTTGTGGGGGCGTGGGAATGGTAGAAAGAAGATAGAAAATAGCGTCAACTCTAGATGTCTGTATAAACAGATTTACTTATTCAATGCCATTGCCATAAAAAAATACTGGATCATGATGATGGCCTGTAAGCTGTTCTTGAAGGACTTCTTACTGGGTTAAGAGCTGGTGAGTTCTGGAAAGGTTCTGAGGCCTTGAGGTGAGTGAAAGGTAGTGAAGATTATTTGTTTGGAAGGAAAGTATGGAAGTAAGACCCCCTTGATCTTGGTGTACCTGACTTAGGTTTTCTTAAAATAGTTTGGGGTGTGTTAATGCAATGGGTTTCTGTCTCTGTTTTAAAATAGAGAAGGAAGGTGAAAGAATATTCTGTAGAACAGAGGGAGTCCTTGGCTGAAAGTGAAGCTTGAGCACTTAATATCATGTGCTTGAAGTCATGTGTTGTAATGTGTCCTTCTGTGGTTTCTGAGCTGGTGGCTGAGGGAGAGCAAGCTATAAATACTTCTCTGTTCTCCACTTACGTGGTCAATTGAAGCTTGCTGGAACTTTTAAATAAAACTTGACCACTAAATTGGCAAATTAGGCCAGCTTTCCTCCTCCTGATTGTAGTTTGCTCTTTAAAAAAAAAAGGGGGGTGGGTGGGCAAAGTGAATCTACCAGCTTAAGTGATTTAAATTGTGGGATACACTCTTGAGAGGCATGTTCTAAATGAGGATCTGGAAGCTTTAACAGACTACTGCAGGAGGAAGATTTTTCTTCCTTTCTTTGAAGAAGACTTCTGAAATATTAATGATACTCCTTCCCTACTGGGCTTAGCCTTTCCATCCATTTACATAAAACAAGTGAGCTGTTGCTTTTTGCTAAAAATGTTTATTTTCATTAGCAAATGTGTTAAAACCTCTGGTCTCACCTTGCGCAGTTCATGAGTGCGCAGTCTGTTTGCCAGCAGCCTTTAAAACACTGGAGACATTCCTGAAAAGGCTTAAATTCTGAGCCTGGGCTCTAGCTATAATTGATACCAGAAAGTATACAACAACCCCTGCCCTGGATGGTATCTAACAGCCTCACACGCCTTGCTGAAGCACTGTTTGTCCAGCTTTGCTTCCTCTGCAGGTGGTTCAGGATGCTCTGTTTTTTCTGTGCACTATCTCAGGATAATATACTGGTCTTTAAGCCCAGACGCATCCTATTCCAGTGCCTGAGTTTCCCTTTAGTGCCACCTCAGCTGATCTTCCTATGCTTCCTGTCTCTTCTGTAAAGCCTTTCTTATAGGTTTCTTTCTGCTTGGGTCTCCCGGTTCTTTGTTCCACAGCTGTCCTCCTTCAGCCTGTATTCTGATGCCAGTAGGGTTTCTCTCTGGTTCCGTGCCGAAGCTTGTCTATCGTCTCATATGCATTCCTTTTGAGAAGTTACAGGAAACAACATAGTGAACTCCAAATGAGTTTTCCTGGCTTAACAGAGAAATTGCCTCTGTCCTTCCCCAGTCTGATCTGGGTCATCTGGTCCCCAGCTGACCAAATCAGCTGTTGCTGTGTGGTGGGCCTTATGCAGGAGGGATAAATTGACCCTCATGTCCTTTGAAGATCCAACTGCCTTTGGTGCTTGCCAAAGTACAGCCAACAAAACGTGCTTTTGTTATCTCCCTCAAACTGAGCTGAAGCATTGATTGAAAGGGTTATGCCATACTAGGTTACTAAATATATTTTTGCGTGACTCTCTTATACTAAAAACACAATGATAGCCATCTCCAGTAACGATGGGAGTACCTTCTCTGGGTTGACATCAGTGCCAAAACTTTATTTTAGTACCTTCTTGAGTCATTAGTACAGAAAACAGTGCAGCTGTCTTGGCAGGCTGTGCTAGGAAGAAGTGCAGTTCCTAATTTAGTGGGTATCTGATTGATGCATTTGGAAGTGGCAATTCAGACTGGCAGCAGAAGAGGATTGAAAGCTGGTGCTGAGCACAGTAGCAATTAGCTTATGGTAGCTCAGGGCTTCTTCATTCTTTACAATGGGGGCAGAATGTTAGTGTTTACCCTCTGCTCTGAGAAATGGATTGCAGAATGGTCAGTGTTGCAGCCTGGTTGCTTGTTGCTAGGAAGGGGGTTAGAAAATAAAGGTATCTTTTTGAAATAGGTGCCTTGCTGTCCTGAGACTGAAGGCCTTGAAACTTTGGCCTGGCCTACTAGCTAGAGAGCAGGCTTTGTACCTGGGAGAATCACTTGAAAACATTCCCAGCCAGCATTATTTTGGTCTTGTCCAGATCTGTTTTGGAAGATTTTTGTTTATTTGAGTAATGATCCGATGCTTAGGCTGTGAAGTTTTTGTGAGGGCAGTGGTTGCTACTGCTTCACTTCAAACAAAACTTAAAATCTGGAAGCTTGTTATCACGGGCACGTGGTTTGCAGGATATTGTGATACTTAATAGTGTCTTCTAAGAGTTTTGTAGAGAGAGCAAGTAGCTGAGGGAAGTGTGTTCCTTTGGCCTCTTGCTGGAGACGCACTGGGAAAAATCTTTGCTTTACAGTGTGTGCTGGGTCCTGCCAGAAGCCAGCAATTGTGGGGGTTAGTGCTGCAGTGCAAGCTGTAGCTGGTTCAATTGGGATAGGCATCTGTGCTTTTAAATCTGAAAGTTCCAGTGGGGTTGCTAAGTCTCATCATTGTGTTGTGTGCCTGTTGCTTTGCCAGGACAGCTATGTAAAAGCTTGGTGAAACAATAGATTTAATGTAAAGTTGAGACTTTCCTTTGGTGACAGGGGATGGGATACTGAAGATAGTGTGTTACTTTAAGGCCCCTGCATTCTGCATCATCTTATGGGTTGTCTTGTGGATGTTACACTCCTAGTTAGATTTGTTAGGTTTGCTGTTCTGAAGGTAGAAATGTTGCTGGTAGAGTAGGTATACTTTTATTGCATACGTGAAGTTGGTAAACACTTGTAACCTTTCTAGGTTTGTAACATACACTGATGGAAAGCTGTATGGGGAAACAAGTTGATTGTCTTTTTGCTTCACTAAAAATGTTTTACTTTTTTCAGGTAGTGAGAAATGTCTGTTTTATGGAAAACTACTTGATGCATGTTGACCTTTAAAGTAAAGGGTTAAGCTGTCTTGTGGGACTGCTTTTTGTCCTGGAAGGAATCAGCAGTGAAAGTTAGGCTGTCAGCTTTATTTGCATTTCCCAGCTATTGTCCTCTTGCCAGCATCTTTTAAATGTTTTAAATGTAGCTTTTGTATTTTTCTAATGCATAACATTTGTATGCAGTGTTTCTTGTGATGATGCCAGAACAGCCATATAGTAAATATTTAATAAGAGTGGTAAAGATTTCTTGTTCTCAACAGGCTAAAGTCCTGATCTAAAGGAAATGAAATTGCCATTCTAAATTATTTATGAAATGCTGCACATAAGGAGAGTGGGTGTGTTTGGTTTATGATACATAGATGGCAGGAGTAATGGTCTTGGTTGAGTTAAGACATAAATGGTGTAGGTGGGTTTTAAGCATGATAAAAAAAAAAAATCTAAGTAATCCCACTTTTATGGCTGAGGGTGATATATCTTCATCCCAGATGGTAGCTGTAGTGCTAGTTGGATGTTGGAAATTCTGTTGCTCCATGCTTCAGCTGACTCAATTTCAGGAGGTCTTGCTATGTAATCCTTTTTCTGAAAAGCATGAATTGGAATCATAGAATTGTTTAGGTTGGAAAAGCTCTTTAAGATCAAGTCCAACCGTCAACCCAACACCACCATGCCCACTAAACCATGTTCTGAAGTACCACGTCTGTGCGTTTTTTGAACACCTCCAGGAATGGTGACCCCACCACTTCCCTGGGCAGCCTGTTCCAATGCCTGACAACCCTTTTGGTAAAGAAATTTTTTTCTAATAGCCAATCTAAACCTCCCGTGGTGCAACTTGAGGCCATCTCCTCTCATCCTATCACTAGTTACTTGGTAGACAAGACCAGTACCCACCTCACTACAACCTCCTTTCACGTAGTTGTA
>JAVJGG010000058.1:2232904-2243996 GCA_035590195.1 Aviceda cuculoides
TCTGCCCTCAGACTCCTTTTCTCCAAACTTTTTTGCTTTAAAGTCTTAACAATGGAACTGTCACTTAAAAAAAAAAAAAAAAAAAGTATTTTTTAGGATGGTAGACATGGCTATCAACTCTCATGGGAATATGAATTCCCCTTGTGATTTACTAGTATTTAAAGATGACAATAATTATTGGTATAGCTACAGCTTCAGTGTAAGGGGAAAGCACGTGAAGCAAGTGTGGTTGATGCTTTGAGTGTGTAACAGAACTTGTGAAAAGTACTCTTCCCTCTTTGTTCAAATGCAAAATAAAAGTATTCAGACTGGCTGAGACTAGGAGAAGAGTGAGGTATATAAGGTACAGGAGACCAAAGCTGTTACAGAAGAAAAAACCCAGCAGCGTGGGTACCCTTCTGTCCCGAGACACAAAGCCTGAGACAGTGCAAGCCCTTGGATGTTTTATCGGTTGAGAGACCTGGTACCTGGCCCTTATCCCCTTCCTCACGATTACTGTTCCATTTCTGTTGCATGGAATGAAGAGTGATAAAACTGAGGAAAGATGTGAAGGCTTCTTCAGAAGGTAGGAGCTTACCTACTTCTCACAGCAAGGGTCAGCCATTGGAGAAGGTAGCTGTCTGCTGAAAATGTGCCTCCTTTCAGCATTACCATTTTCATAGGTGGTTCTCCCACCCACCCTGGGACCACAGCTCTCTTCAGGGATAATAAATCTTTATTTCAAAACTGAGTCTGTGGTAGTGATGGGAGACCATCGCTGGCCTTTGCCAGATGGCCTTTGCCCAGCTCACTGTAGGCTTTTAAATGTAATCCTGGTCTGGTGAGAAGGCATTGTAGTTTTTAGAGCATTAAAAAAGGGAATGAGCAAGATTGCCGGGCAAACAAATGAGGGCTGTGCTTGAGAAGAATAATCCTTTAAGTAAAAAGCTCAAACATACTTTCATGCCTCAACTCTGCAGTTTACTTTTGATGTTGGGATTTACTTTTATGTGCTAGTATTAATTTCCTTTCTTGCTGCTTATGCTCCAAACAAGAATATAACATATATAACAATATATGTTATAACAACATTAAAAAGGTTTTAATGATTTCTTTTTCTAATTGGTCATTAGGTTTGGCTTAAAGCTACTGTGGTTTGCTTCAGAAATGTGGTGGTGTGGTGTATTTAAGTGGTGGGCATTATTAGATGCAAGAAATATGATGAAATCGAACTCACCTTTTTCATGGAAATAATCCTTCCGTAGAAGAGATGTGAAAGCAACTTCTGACAGTGGTATGCAATCTTTCTGCCAACTCCTGATGTCTCTTAGTGGACTGAAATGGAGCCTGTTAGTTAACTTTCTAACAGTTGTTGTGCATGCTGTATCCTTAACGAAAGACATGACAGCAGATGTGTGCATGTTAATATTGCTGGACCTTGAAAAAGTTACAGGACTTAATTTTTTGTGTTCTGAAACATCCCATGGAATAGACTTGACAATATATTTTAAGCTGTCTCTTTTCAGAGGAATAAAGATGTGACTGTATACCGTGTGTGTACATATGTGTGTACACACATATACATGTAAAACTGTTTCTGTGGAAACAAATTGTGTGCTGTAGATACCAAGGATATAGATGTTCAGAGGAGGAAATGAGAAGTGTCTGAGATGTATCACTTCCAAGTCTCCATATTCCTCCTGAGTAGCCCTTCCTGTCTCCCTTATTTGAATGCACCAATTCTTATGCTTCTGAAGTAGTTTGTCCTTCTGCCAAATAACAAAATGTGTTTGATTGTTTTGTGTGTTGTTTTTTGTTTTTTGTTTTTTTGTTTTTTTAATGCTGCCTCCCATATCTACTGCAGAAAAAGCAAATGGCTTAACAAAACAGCCAATTTCTGACTCATGTCTGGTCGAATCCACACTTGGGTTTTCCTGCCTCTGTGTCTGAGCTTCTGAGAAACCTGTTTCTTTCCTGGGTTTCATGCTCAAGAGGCTTTTATAAGCAAGTGTTTGCAATTCTCTGCTGTCCTTTCCTGTCTGCATTTTGAGACCTCCTCCTAGAAGTTATTTTAGCATGCTCTGCTATTTGTTCTTTTGTAGGAAGCCTCATTATTTCTTCCAGGTTGGAGGAAAATCCTGTATTTTATGTAGGAACCTTCCTGTCCAGGGCTGCCTCCAAAGCCTATTTACCACTTGGTAGGCTAACTGCAGAATTGATCTGACTTCAGCTCTTAAGTGGTCTGCACTTTCTTTGTCAAGTTTTGAGTTTTAACCTTGAGTATACTTGTGATTCTTCAAAGTGCTAAAATGGGGTTGCTTGTAGGGAATGGAGTGTCGAAGCTTGCATAAAATTGAGCCAAACATAAATTCCACCAGTTTTACTCTGTTTATATGTGGAGTAACTTCAGAATATGCCCCTCTTCTAGTGGAACTTTTCCTTTGTTTGTTTGTTTGTTTGTTTGTTTAAGGAGACTGATGTGAGAAAGGAACATTGAAATAAAGTACTGGTCTTGCTATGTTTAACTACTTGCAATAAGGAGAGAGAAAAATAAGAGGGGAAAATGACTAGCTTTGATGGCTTTCTTTATAAAAAAGCATCCTAGAGAAAGGGTGATGAAGCAGATTCTTCCAAAATGGTTAATGATCAGCAAGCTATGCTTTCAGTAGAAGAACAAGCTAGAAGCAGGCTGTCTACTGAGCAAGTGCTTTTCTTGTAGGTCTTAATACTCTCAATTACTTTTGGTTGATTAGTTGCAGGTGTATGTAGACTTTTGTGTTGTCCTTGAACTCCCTCCATGCTTTGTGGTCTAATGTGGCTGATAAAATAAAAACAATTCTCCTGGAAAAGTGGTAGGCAAGTGAAGAGCTGCAATTTGGTGTGGAGGAGGAGGAGGGAGAGAGTGAAACTTTTGAAAGTGATATAAAACACTCAGTTGTTTATCAGAGCATATCATGTTGTAGACTGGGACTTTAGTTTCATACTTGAACTACTTAAAATGTTTGAAGAATTAAACACTTGTCAGTGTTAATCAGTTTACACTTAAAAATTAAACCCAAGAGAATGCTTAGATGCAATTCTACAGGTTGTTTGTTAGGACACTTTCTGATATCTAGGAATCTGGAATGTATCAGGAGTCAAGAAGTGCAAGAAACTAAAAGAAGTAAGTATTGTTTTTCTGGTTCTTTTGCAGAAGTCCCTGAAGGCTTCTATTGCAGCACAGTTTGTTTGAAAGATGCCTCCCTGATGAATACACTATAAAGTATGTTTTGTTCTCTTGATTAGCCGTATTACTGTGTACCACAGTGCTAACATAAGACTCATCTACTTCTACAGAGATAAAAGCCTAATCAGTAGAGGTAACTGCTCAGATAGTAATGATGTTTTGCTACAGTGCCATATTTATAACATCGATGACCTAGATTAATGTGACTCTTGGTCTGATACTGCTGTAGTAGAGGTGGAAGTAAATGGAGAAGGGAGAAGGTGTTGCCTGCATAAAGAATTTTAGAAAATATTTTCTAAAATCAATTTAAGGTTTCCTCGTCTTTGTATTTTCTGAATCTAGTGGTATTGTGTGCTACCATGCCATTTAGTAAAAGGTAAATTCACTCAAGTATGGTTAAGTAAATTGTTTGAACTTAGTATGAAGCTTTGTTCATTTTCTTGGCAGTTACTGCCCTTTATTTGGTATTGTACTCTTCAAAAAGTTGTGGTTTAGTCTTGGAGGATAAATCCCTCACAATGTATTGTGATGGTACATATAGATGTTACTGTACTTCTATGTATTAAAAAAGAAAAAAAAAATCCCTTTTAACTGTAGAGATATTTCAGGATGCACCTCTAATGTAATCTCTACTGCTTGTGTGTGCATGTTGGAAGCTTTTATGTTGTAATGCATCCTGTATGCTGCTGTTACGCGTGGAGGATAAGTAGATTCATTCTCTCCATTACTGGCAGAGCTTTCTAATGTCTCGTGAAACGGCCCTCCATTTCTGTGTTCTCCAGCAGCGATACTGTCTGCAAAGCATCCTTCCTTTTAACTAGTATTATACGCTATGAGTCTGCTTCAAGGGAAGTGTTGCTCTCATTTCTCCAGTCATCAGGCCTGTTACTGAGAAAGTGGACCTTGACAAGTGTCTCCCAGTGGCAAGTAAACATTTTTTTTGGTTTTGTTTTGTTTTGTTTTGTTTTTTGGGTTTTTTTTGTTTGTTTTGTTTTGTTTTGTTTTTTTTTTTAATCTAAGACAAGTCTAAGCCACCAAAAATGAACGAAGGACCCTCAGTGGAGTCTGGCATGCAGTTTAGACTTCTCAAGAATAAGTTTGTACTGGTTTAAGCGCTTAAGAGTAAATGGCAAAAGCAAAGATTGAGGTATTGCATTGGGTCATCTGAGCATCTTAAAGCTGAAAATGGCATACAACTGATAGTTTTACATTACCAAGAACACCTGGTGAATAGGATGACTAAAAGAAAAAACTGTTAGACGTTTAGCTAGCAATTATGAAGCAAGTAGTTTTGTTATAAAACAAGATTATTAGTCATCTTAAGTTTGGTATTCTGGTTATGTCACAGTTTGTGGACTGAACTGTAAGAAGGTAGCTATTCATATGCCTGGTTCTCAGGAGGATAAGCCATCATATATACAATTACTATCAGATGAATTAAAGCTTTTCAGAAACAGACAGACACACCACTTCCCCCCTGCCCCTCCAGTCCGATATGTAACTCATGTAATGCATTTAAGTATTCTTGTACTTTCGACCCTGGGAGATTAGTTAGATCAGTACTGGCCACGCTTGAAGAATTACCAAGGAATTAACTGTTAGTGAATTGCTGTCTCTGTTTCCAGATCTGGGTGAGCTGGACAAGTTTATTTCATATGCAGTGCAAATGCTGAGTTCCAGACAGGATAAGCAACTTGCCTCTAGGTTTGAGGGACCCTGGCCAACAGTGAAAACTAGAATTTGCCTAGTGAGTGCTCTCAATAGACTGGGCTTTCTGATAAAACTGGTCAACTAAAATGAAGTTTTTAATCTTTAAGCACCATCTGTTCTGTAGGGCGCCAGCAGGTCTATCCATTGACAGGACTGGCAGAAGTGGCCTGGTGTGCTCCAGGGCAGGGGAAGCAGTGGTGGCAGTGAAAGCACTGTGGAGTTACTTGCCTGCTATCACTTTCTCCCTACCTGATTTCCGTTTAACCATTAGCCAGGCATTAGCACTGAGAAGTTTGTACTTTGAAGGCAAGTTAAGAGAAAACGATCATCTGCCTAATGTTTTGATATGACTGAGATTTCAGATCAGCTTTAGGTAACTTAATTTTTCCAGTTCACCATTGTTGCTTACTTTAAAAAGGGCAGGTGAATTTCACAGCTCAAGCTTAGGATGCCTAGTTTTGAATTGCAAGGTTTGAAAAGATAAATGATGTGATACTCTAATTGCTTACTGCACTTGCATCAATGTATCCAAACTACTGCACCCCTCTAATTTCAAATGTTCCTGCGGCTTTCAAGTTAAGTGTTCAAAGGTGAACAAAGTGTTAGCTTCTGTGATAAAAGCTTGTCTGCATGCTCACAGAGGAGCGCAGAGAGACGGGCAGTTGGAGGTGCCTGAATAGCACCTTGCCTGGCTGTATTCAGAGGCCCATCCTGGGAAGCATCAGGCCCTCAAAGGTCCATCTCCACAAGTTGGTGGAGGAACAGAGAAACATTTCAGGATAGCACAGGACTTACTATGGGATGTTTAGGGGATGAACCAAAGTTGGAGAAAAGAGGGATCTGGGTCATTCAGGGAGGAACAAGTGTGGGGAAAAATAGAGTATCTAAGGGTGATGCCGTGGGAGGAGCTGGCTATCGGTGAGACCAGGGGAGTCCCACCAGCTGCCAGAGAGTTGCTGGGGTCTGAGTGTCTCTAGGAGCGAGACCTTTGTGTGTGTTTGTCTCGAAGGGTGAGACAGTGGGGGTTCAGCTACAGGAGCATCAAGGGGTTCCAGCCAGCTGTGTGTGCAGGCACATGAGAGACAGTCTGTACCAGCAACTGGAGTGGGACTATGGTCTTGGGGACCATATATGCAGGTGGCAGCAACTGGAGAGACTGGGATCCTGGGGCCGACTACTGGGCAGACTGCTGGAGGGATCTGCATTGTACATATGTATAGGTATACCATCACTGGTGGACCTCTGTCCTGCTCACACTGGAGAGAGGAGCAGGATGAGGCTGTGGTGCTACCCGTGTGTATTTGAGCGCTTAGTGTATTGATCTCTCTGGCTGACTATGGTATATAAATACATATGTGTGTGTGCCAACAGGGAGTGTGTGCTGAGCCTTACTCCTGGTTGAACCTGGGGACTTGGAGCTGTGGCAGCCTCCCCTCTATTGGGCTGCCAGATTCAACCCCCTTGCTAATGCAAATAAGGGAAGTATAATGCTATACAACATCCATTTGTCTTAAATTGTGAAGCTATTCTTATAAACTAGTAAGTAGTGAAAAACATAACGCCCAGAAGTTTGCATCTTCATGGCTTTATCATGGCTCACTAAAATTCAGCTCCTGTTATTACTTGTTTTAAAGCTATGTCCAGTCAAGTGTGTGAATGTAGTCCTATGAACTAAAATTATTTTTAAATTTAACTGCAATCCTTCTGAAAGAAACATTGCATCCACACTGAGAATTTATGTACTGAGTTTAAGTGAGATGTTACTTAAGGAGATAAATTAACATCAGCCATGTTGGCCTTTATTTTGAGGGTGCTTTTGTCTGAAAAGCCTCTTAGAAAAGTCCCTTCCAAATGTCTTTTGTAACCTTTTTTTTTTCTCTCTGTTGCAGAGAGAGGTCCCTATAATGATGCCTTTGCCAAAAACTACATAGTATTGTTTTTAAAATTTGTATAGCAAGAGGTAATAAATCATATTTGCCCTTTCAAGAAACTGACTTTCATAGTGTAGCTGAGAAACACTGCAAAGAGTGAAACCCAAAGTGCTACCTACCATTCAAGACTATATACTTCAAATAATTTAATTTAGAAGTTATTCAGGTTTGGTCTCCTACTTAATGAATCTATTGCTCTAAGTGCACTTTTTTCCTACATATCCTTTTAACATTTGCCTGGCACTTTGCCGCCTTTTTATTTTTGTTCATATTCATGCCAATGACTAGCATGTTATTAGATGAACAAAACAAAAGCAGGTTATGTTGACTAAAGGGCAAGAAGAGAAGATGTGCTAGCAAGATGTACACCTAGGACCTTGGGTATCTTCCTGATTTGTCCGTCTACTTAAACTGTACTCAGTTCTCTGCAGTGTGATACCTATTATGCTTGGTGGTAAGGTAATGAACAGAGTAAAGTATTTTGTTTTAACAGGTGTTGAGCATTCAGTCTCATCAGTTCAACTGTAGCTTTATGCAGAAAAAGAAACTGCAAAAAGCAATGAATGCTTATATGGAAAATAACTAAGTTTTCCCATCTCCAAAATCAAGTAGTTGATGTAAACAAATAAAAGCAATTTCAAGCTGGTTGTTTTGTTTGTTTGTTTTTGGTTTGGTTTGGTTAGTGGTGTTTTTTTTTTTTTTTTTTTTTTTAGCTGAGTTTTTATTTGAGGGAGTGGACATATCTTTGGATTTATGGGTTTCCTTAACAAACCTCTCTGCTGGGTGTGCACCTGAGGTTCATCTGAGTTGTTTTGATTTTAATACCTACAATAGAGGAGCCTGTAGTGGATGGGGGAACAGTCTTCTGCTTCCTCTCTGCTAGTCACTGTGTAGAGCTGGTGAGAAGTCTCTGACTTTACTCACATGCTAGGTAGTGGTATTCAGACTTCCTTCTTTTTTCTTGTGACTGTTCATGATTTCACAGGCTCAGGTGCAGTTGGGGCATGCCGAGGTGTATATGTCACCACCTATGTCTGCAAAGGTATTTTTTTCATGGGAGTGGGGAGGAAAGACAGCACTCTGAGGAAAGCAGAAACTGGCCAGATAGAGCAGCATTACAAGAACAACGAAGCTCTTCTAATTTTGAAGTTAAGGGTTCTGTTTGATTGCTTCCTAAACCTTTTAATACTTGAATATCTCTTCTAGTTGTAATAGAAAGTTGAAATAGGACAAGAATGAAACTGATAGTTCTTAAAACAACAAAACCAAGAAGGCTCCAAACTCTTGGAAAAATTTATGCTTAAAAAGCTAGACAAAGATTCTAATTCTCTGTCCTTCTAGAAGCAATGACTATATAATCTGACAAAAAATGAACATACTGTAATCTAGTATGTCATTATTAGTGTAATAAGAAAGCTATTCCATGCTCTACTTGCTTTCATGCTATTAATAAGACTGCCACATTATATTACTTAGTTTCTGAGCCGTGACTTAAATTTTCACCCTTCAAGCAGGACAAATTCAGTGATCTGATGCCCACTATATTATTTCATATACAAAGTCAGATGAAGTGACAGAGTAGCTGCAGGTTATAAAACTTTGACATTTCAAGAGGATGCAACAAAAGGCATCAAGAGACTTTGACAGCTAGTGAACTACATCAAAAATGCCTAACAGAATTGGAAGGTTGCACTGCAGTTCAGTGTGGTGTGATAATAAATGGAATGCAAGTATTTCAGTGTATGCTGACATTTTTTAAGGAAGCATACATCTAAATATGTAGAAACCACATCCCACCCAGAGAGCATCTCAGCTGAAATTAGTTTGAGACAGTAAGCAAGGATTGTTGTTTGCCATATTTTTCTCATCCTTAGGCATTAGCTAGTTATTTGTCTGCTGTTTTGTTTCAGCCAAGTCTAGTTTTCTCTGCACCATTACGCTAAGACATAGAATCATAGAATTATTTAGGTTGGAAAAAACCCCTAAAATCACAGTCCAACTCTTAACCTAACGCTGCCAAGTCCACCACTAAACCGTAGTAGGAGTGGTTGTATTAATGCTGTGCTGTCAGTAATTTCAAGACCCAAAGAAGTTCAGATGGGCCTTAATAACACAGACCAGTGTGCAAATAGGTGTCTCAGCTTGCCAGTGATGTGTTAATTGAGGCGGATTGAAACATGGTTTAAAAGGAGACGGAGGGGTTTAATGTAATAGCTATGCTGTTGACCACATAATCAGAATACTGACAATTTTGTAAAATGCCAGAAGACGTGAAAGACCATAAGGAAAAAGTTATGGTAATAGCAGTAAACTTCATTTGCTCTCTAGAGGGAGCAGGAACAACAAATTCACAAATGAATGTGATGAAGAGACAATTTTTTTTTTTCAATTGTCAAGGTTGTTCTTTGATCATCTGCCTCCAAATGCAAAGAGGAAATTTTAATCTTAAGCAATACAGGAGGTCTGGTTCAAGATGTTACTCAGCAATCATCTTGTAAACATTACCTGTGTTGTACTGTTATTTGGCCTTCCTGTATGAACAAAAACACCCCCAAATTTTTTTAATAAGACTTATCTTCCCCCTTCCCAAAAACTTAAGCAAGCCTCATAGACTCAGTGAAGCCAATCAGGAAGCAATGAAGAGGTGCAGCTGTGAAGGTGACTCTTGCATATGTCATGGAGACCAGATAAAGACAGCAAATTGGAGACTTGGAAGTAACATGTATCAAAAAAAGGTTTTTAGAAAAATAAAAGAATCTACTGGTTAAATAGAACAAAGAAAGCTGATGATAGCAACACTTCAAAGAGCAGAACTCTTATCTAAGAAAATAGGAGGAGGAAGAGAGTGGCAACTTTAAAATTAAAACCCTTAGATAATATCACGGACGCTGGGAAGCATGCGAGGAAGGCTGTAGTCCATTAAGTGACTGGCACACCAGGGAAGTCTCAAGAAAGGTGCTGCTACAGCAGACAAGCCACAGGAGTTCTTTGCAGTAGCGTTCACTGCGGAGGACCATGGAGAAATTCTCAGACTGAAGAGTTTCTTATAGGCATGGACAAGAGGAACTGTCTTTTAATTAATGTGTTGAGAGTGAATCAGTAAAATGAATAGGAGGACATCATGCAGACCAGGTGATATTAACTCAAGTTGTAAAATACTTCAGATATGGAAGTGTCAGGTTTTTTTGTCATAAGTATGTAATCCATCCCTTACATCAGGCTGTGTGTGCCAGAGGAGTGGAAGATGCAAGTATGATACCATAGGGGCCTAGGAGAGAACTAGAACTGGGAGTTTCAAGGAAGTATTAAATTCTGTAAACACATAAATGCAGTAAAGAGATTATGGCTTTTTTTTGCTAGAAGTATGCTTAACAAAACAGTTAGAATCCTTTGCGGGGGGGGAGAGAAAACAAGTAGATGGCTGGTATAATGCACTTCGATTTAAAAAAAGCATTTGACAAGGTCTCCTGGCAAAGGCTTTCAAAGGAAGTCAGCTGTTGTGGATTAAGAGGAACTGCCTCCTGTTGTATTAATAACTGGCCAGAAGATGAAAAAAGGGTAAGCCAAAGTGATCAGTTTCCACAGAGGTCTTTCCAGTGGAATCCTCAAGGATATGTGCCCTTGGCAAATTCATACATGTTCTAGACAAAGGAACAAAATATGCTGATGTTCAACTAGTAGGAATACAAAATCACGCAATCCAAAACTGAGACATTCAAGAAGAATTTCAAAATACAGAGGAACTGGACAATTAGTAGCTGCTGGGATTCAACATTGCTAAATGCAAAGTAATGCATACTGCAGGAGGAGAATGAAAGCAATTCTATTTATACGGCTGCCTTAACAGAGTCCTAGTTAGTTGTGATTCTTTGGGAGAAATTTTGTTATTGTGGGTAATTCTTTGAAGGCATAAGCTTTGTGCTCAGTAGCTGTAAAAAATGGAAACAAAGGCAGAAGTGCCGAGGAAGGGAGTAGAAGATGGAGTAGAAAACATCATTACTGTTACTCCTTGGTGTACTGGATACTGTCTACGTTTTCAGTCACTGCCTCAGACCATGAGTAAATCTAGTAATGGTGACTGTGGTAACCACTATGGCCTGACTTCCATTTGAGGGAAAGCTAAACAGGATTGAGTGGTGAGAAGAAAGTTTGTGGGTGAACCTTAAGCAGGAGGTTCTTCTGGAAGAGGGACCCTGAAGGGCGTGCTTCTATGCTTTTTTTTTTTTTTTTTTTTTTTTTCCCCTCC
>JAVJGG010000058.1:2252497-2273527 GCA_035590195.1 Aviceda cuculoides
AGTATTGTTGCATGCAATAAACGGCATTCGCTTGATCATATTGATCGTCTCGCGTCTGTCCATTTCGAACTCCCGCATTACTGCTTTTTTTTTTACTATAGTTTTCAAGGTGTTCTAGTACAATATCCCAGTCCTCTTTGGGTGCCCAACTTTGCGTTGTCATCAAAATATACCACTAGTCCGTAAAACATTTCCATAGTTATTTGTGAATAATGGTGCGGATGGTGCTCGTTTCGCCCAGACCCCAGCCCTGTTCAGTCTGCTGCCACAGATGTAGCCTTGGTTTTGCTGGCCGGTCTGCATCCTCGCCACGCTGAGTGACCAGCAGACACCTTGCAGCTTCCAGGCTTTTGTTATCAGGCAGTTCTCCACAAAAAAAATTGCATTTGTTGTTCTACTCTGAATGTCGTTTGGTTCTCTGTACTAAAATGCAGAACTATAGGCTGTATTTCTCTTCTTGCTCTGGTTCAGAAGAAAAGATAACAGACTTGAGATTCTTTGTGGAATAGGAAGAAAACCATGCACAAAACAGTCCAGACAGCACTCATTTTTTCGGGGCTGATCAGTGCGGTGTGTGGTCCTGCTGCTGGTCTGATCTTGGACCTAGCTCATGGTTCTGTTACTCTTTGTTAAATGATATCCTAAAGGCTGCTTGCTTGTGTTGACTCACTGTAATCTCTAGGGGGAAGGTTCTCAAGGTAAAACTGTTCTTACGGTCAGATTTTTTTTGTCTTTTCTTAGAGTTGCGTATCAGCAAAGAACAGGATGAGCCCGCTTAGTTGCAAGAACACCGTGTGACACCGAGTTTTCGATGGAAGCCTTTTCGTCACTATGGATGCAGAAAAATGCTTTCATAAGAGGAAGATAATAGAAAAACTTTTAATAATTGAAATGAGTAATATAAACAGTAGAAGAGCAGAGGAGGATTTTATTAAAATACTGGTAGTCTTTAGGGAAACAGAGAGATCTCATGTGGCAGCCTTGAGAGAATAAAAACTTGGAGATGAAACTAGAAGTAGTATTTAGAGATCTTTTCATGTGTCTTACAAAAGAAACTTTTTCTGTTCAGGTTGTGTTGTATGCTTTATTTCCATTTCCACGATTCTAGGTTATGGCAATTTAAACTATATTAAAGATTGAGCAAGTGACACATTGCATAAGAGGATGCTGCTTACCGTATTATGTATGGGTGACTTAACAGCTTATGCTATGGGTAACTCTTCCTTCATAAAAGAGGAACCTTTTTTTTTTTTTTTTTTTTTGTAAAAGCTTTTTCTTCTAGAATAATCCTGAATAATTCCCACCACAGGTGCTTAGATCATGTTGTGTTGAACACAGTTAGGAATGAAACTGTATAGGAAACTTAAACCCCTGTTTGTTTGTTTATTTTTTTTAACTTAACACTGTGTAGCACTATATTTAATATGATGATCTGATTCAAAAGTTTTCTTTTCTGATGCCTGGACTAAAACCTGCAGTATTTGCAATTTGTTTTTGCAGATAAATAGATTGCTTTTTCTCCTTTTGCAAATGTGTTTTATGGATTTATGCGTTAATAATAGTAGATATCTTGTTTGTTCCAACAAGTAAGTCTTATTATCCGTAACAGTTGGTGCATTGTTAACTTCTAATCTCTTATTATGTGATTACTAACAGAGCATAGAAACTGAAGGTTGAAATTCCAAGTGCTTTGCTTTCCCAAGAAGAAAAAAGCCACCATAGTCCTGTAACAAAGCATTTTTTTGTTTATGTTAACATAGATTGAAGAGGTAGAAAAACTTTTTCAGTTTTCGAAATGCAGCAATATTTAGGAGATAGTCTATGCACAGTAACGCTGCATGGATCTTGAAATAGAGGGGATGTGGATTGTGCCTTTTTAACTGTAAGGCAACCGACTGAAGTGTCATGTGGACAACAAGTCTTAAGAGTGAAGGATGGATCTGCATGGGATGGTGGCAAAACCTGCCGGAGGGAGCACATTGCTTTTTCTGTAGTATTGTATATGAAAATCAGTTACTACACTGTAAAAATTTTTGGTTAAGAATTAAATCTTCTCCTTTGCTGCTTCAAACTTAGTAGTAGTTTAACTGTTGAGGGAGGGAGGAATCTATTAATATACATAGCAAGAGTTAAAACCAGAAGTCTGAGGTGGAAGTTGCTTTCCATTAGTACAGATAAGTTTAGGCACACTGAGAGAATCATTTACTCTTAGAATCTTTTTGCTTGTTCATGGCATGTTCAAATGAAGATTGTTAGTTAGGAGTAATCACGTGTTATGGAGAGAAAAGTAATGATGGAGGGAAAAAAAGTTGATGTGGGTTTTTTTATTCTGAATTGAGATGTGTGAGACTTCTGAAGTTCTTAAATACGTGACCTCAAGAGTGAAGCATTTTTGCTGATTGGTATGTGTCTTACGTGGAAGGAAGATTTTGGTGATAAAGCGGTTGCCAAGTCACTGTTTATCCTAAAATTACTTGATTTCTGTCTCTTTAGCTTATAGACTTAGATATAATATGGCATGAAAATCATATTGGTTACATTGATTGTTTTATGCCTTTGGTGATGTGCAGTGAAAAGCTGTCTGTGCTGGTTTGTTTGTGGAGACGGCATTACATAGGTAAGTTGTTCTGATGACCTCTGGTCCACTAAGGAATGAAAATTAATATTGTGTTATTGACTGGCTTTACAGTAATTCTTGGTGAAGAATGATATCCGCTTTAATTTTGTCCAGTGGTATATAATCCTTATTAGATGACAGAAGTGATGCTGGTAGATGTGAGGACCTTCAGAAGACTGAGTTGTTTTATCTGTGCTTGAGGCTACTTGTGTTTTGGGGTTTTCTTTTTTTTTTTTTCTTTTTTTTTTTTTCTGGGTTTATCGTAACATGCTAAACACAAGACCTTACGGAAGCATGAACCAACATGTCCTCCCCTCTGTGTATGATAGGTCTTTATTCTTGATGTGTCATGTAGAAAAAGTTACCCACATTTTGTCAACTTCAAATATGTTTGTTAATGTGCGTAACATGCTTCAGAACCTTCAAAACCTGGTGTAGAAAGAGTTACTGAGCAGACAGGATTTGTGTGACAGCATAGTACTTAGTTCAGCGAAGTCTGACAACCTGCTGAATTTATAAGGTTAGCTGTGTTTTTGTAAAAATCTGTGACCAAACAACCTTTCCCCCAGACGTGATCTCCTTTCCTGTTTTTTTTTTGCTGGACTTCTGTTTGTACTTGAAGGTTGCATATGGAAGGTCCTCTGACCTTGGAAATTGATATACTTGAATTCTCTAGAACCTGAGCTAGGGAACCTTTAGGTCCTGCTCTGAGGTTTGCTTGCTCAGCATGTGTAGTTCTTTTTCTGTTTTGTTTTGAGTTTTCATTTCTCTTACGTTGGCTGTTTGGTTTTATATTGGATGTAGCTAAGGAAATGTATGTAACAGGCTGAGCTGACCAAGTTTTGTTTTAAATGCCAGGCTGATGTGGTTGTTAGAGGCACTCCCTCTTTAACAGAAATTGGATACGCAGTGTTGGTTCTTGGCTATGTCTGGTAGTGGGAGAAACACAGGAGAGTACATTTAGCCAAATGGTAAGTGATGATGAAATTTCCCTAGGGTGAAAAAGGTATTGTGTGTTCGCCAGAGTCACAGTAATTACTAAAGCTCAGAAATAGTATTGGTGTTTAAATGACCTGTAGAACCTTGGGTATTGGTATAATTCTAAGCAAACTGAAGTACCTTTTAGTGCTTTTTTTTTTTCCTGTTCAATTTCTCTGGAGCGGAGAAGCAGCAACAGAGAGCTTGTGTGTGGAAGCACCTTTGTTATCATATTTGACCTACAAGACACAGTGCTGACCTGTAATCTTCGTGTATTGGTATTGAATGTTTATCTAGGGATGTTTAAAGAGAAAGCTTGAACATTTCTAGCAGGCTTGAGCAGGGAAAGTATCTGGAGAGGGTGTGAGTTTCAAAACATCCCAAAATGGACATTCGCTAGTAAATTTTTCAGTTTGGGGGCTTGGACAAGTAGTAATAATATCTTTAAACCAGCCTTGCATAACTTTAGATTGGTCTTATTTGCATCACTGGAAGTAATTGTTGTAATTAGAGTTAACTTGCAAAAGCTGTGATCTGTTCTCTTATTTCAGTACTGGAGAATGGGAAAAAAATAATGGAAGTAATAGATTTGATGTGTATTGATTCCTATTACTTGCTGTGACTTGAAGGAAAAGTGTTTAATATGGGCCTTCTCATTTATTTATTATTTCTAAGCAATCACCAAGGTGATTTCTTTTCTTAGCCTTGTCTTGTTCTGTAATCTAGAGAATTTTTTAACTAAGGTGATGGGACAATCCAATAAATTTAATCGTTTGTTTGAATTTAATGTGAGCTCCCTGGAACGGAACTTCTCAAATCAATAGGTTTTAGTGCTACTTATTTTTGAAGGAAATGGCACCAACCAATAATGACAAGCTAGCAATAAAAGAATAGCCTTTTTGGAGAGATTTCAAAAGAATAAGATTTGTTTCTGCTAAGATGTGTCTGATTTTTTTTTTTTTTTTTTCCCAAATAATAGATACATTTGTGTACAAGGTAGGAGGGGAAAATTTTATTCTCTACAACAAGGGAAAGTATCTGTGTCTTCGGAAGCCTGGAATAGCAAAGGAGAAGACCCTTTGCAGTGTCTTTTAACAGCAAGAGGTTGTTGCAATAATCATTCCACAAAACTGCATCACCAGTGCAAATCTGTTTTTTGCAAAGGTTATCTCCTTGGTTTTTGTACTTCACTAGATGGGACCTTCTCAGGTAGATGACTTTCCTATCTCCATGCCTGTAAATAAAGTTGGGAATTCATGAATCTCTGGTGTTCTGTTTTTGTAGAAGTTCTTTGCTTTTGGAGCATCTCACGGAGATCTGGTTAAGAAGCTTTCTTAGCTGATACTTATCTTCATTATACAAGGTGTGGAATAAGCAAATTGTTTTGTGTGTTTTGACCTTTTGGTGGTGATGGCAGTGGCTACCATGTGGCCATTAGCTACAGTAAGCCACTAAGGTGGCTGATGTACTGTCACAGGTGAGAATTTTAGCATGTGCCAGCCGTTTTGTACTGAAGGTGCAGTTCTGTGTCCATTTTTTCCCTGACAGATAGAGGCTTTATAAAATGAGTGTGCCCGTACACTGGCATTTGTCACACGAGCGTGGCGGTGGTGACTGTTTTTTGGATGGCGGTGTTACTCCTGTGTGCCCGGGCCTGCCAGGCGAGGGGAGATCACCTGTAGCGAGGTCAAGGCCAGGGATTCAGCAGACTCTGGGAAGTCATGGCTTTTTAACTCTGTACAGCAATGGCTTGAGAACTGTTTGATCTATTTGCTGTGTTCATTTGTAGTCGGGTTGTAGCGATGTCACGTTTCGTGTGTCAGGCTGGATTTTCAGTAGCGCGTGCTCTACGTCGAACAGGATGGCAGCTGCGGGGCTACAGCAGAGGTGGAACTTGCTGGTTTTGCCAGACCTTCAAAAATATATTGTGTTTAACATCAGGAGACTGAGTATCCTATGAACCTAATTCCTCCATCCAGGTTAAAAACATTTCTGTCAGTGAAACCCCCGAATGCTTAGAAAAAGAAAGAAGTGTGCAGATGGTCCCTTGTGAGACTGGAAGAATTCACCTTTCTCATTTACTCCGATGATTCCTCTGTCTTGCAGCAGGGGCTTTCCAGCTACCTAAAAGCAAACTACATCAGCTTTGTCCCCAGGCACCCCTGGTTTTTGGGGAGCGCCTGCTCTCGGGCGCTGCCATGTCTCTCGCGTCCCTCCCCACACAAGGCCTGGCAGCAACCGGGCGCTCCCCACCTCCTTCCCACAGCACCGCTGGTTTGGCTGCCTCTCCACCCCTTCCCCTGGTGCCATTTTGGGAGCCCTGCGTTAAATTTCCAGCCAAGTGCTGCCTTTCTTTTTGTGCCTAAACCCAGGGCCTAACAGAGGGGGCCTTCCGGAAGGCTCTGAGGGGCCCCACTGCCTGGCCTGGCGGCGGCCATTACCTGGCCAGCCCAGGACAGCCATGGTGAGTGGCTGCCGTCTTCACACACACCTGCAGCTTCTGGAGGCTGATGCCGAGGTGGGTTTACCCTGTTGCCCGTCCTCCTTTGGTCAGTGCCTGACCATGTTAGTTGTTCTCCAAAGCCCTTTGACCTGTATGGGCTTTTCCAGGTTTTTTTTTTCTGCCCCCTATTAAGTAGGTCTGACCTCTTCAATATCTAACCCTCTGCTTGCTGGCTCTTCACTTCCATCAGGCAGTCTTCAGTTTGGTTTGCTTAGCGAATCCAGTTGTGAATAAATTAGGAAAAAGTATGAAGTGTAGGTGTTTGCCTTTCTTGGAACTGGAGAGCTTGCAAAGCTCGCCAGCATGGGTGGCCTCCCTGTGTCCTCTCCTCTTGCGAGGTGTACCTGAGGTACACCAAGACTGCGTACCTCACAGTTCGAGACAAAACTATGAATTTGTCATGAGAGTATTTCTAATTATTGAATATTTGGCAAATCAAATGCTATATTAATCTTTACAATATTTAGAAATGCCTAGACTTTCAGAGTGGGGATATCAATAAGGAGGTTGATATTAAGGTGAGGTATTAAAAGGGAAAAATGCTCAGTTTCATCTTGAAACCAAAATGTTTATGAACAGATGGAATTTGGTTTTGTTTTGTTCTACCCATGAGGTTTCCAGCCAGCATCACATTTGAGGAAAATCCTTTCCCATCTGTCCGGTTTCGTATCTCTGCAGATGTATAAACAAAGCACAAAAGGATTTATAAATAATATTTCACTTGCCTCAAATAAGAATGTAACATTAAAATGGAAACATTAGGAGTAACTAGATTTCTATACCATTAAGAACCAAATTGGTATGCTGTTTCTTCCTTGTTCTGGTATCTACATTGTAAGAAATCTGTTTAAATGTTGGAGAGAGTGCAATAAAAAGCTAAAGATAGTGTCTGAGAATTAGAAGGTTTACCTTACACTGATTAAATTGAGGGAAACATGGAAACTAATGTTTCATGCCATGGAACCACAGGCTGCTGAGGCAATGAACATTCCATGTAATGGATAACTTAAAGCAAGTAGCATCATAGTTATGACACTAGTAAAATTCACGTCATCTTTAAATCCAGATTGAGTATTTTTTAGACATGTTCTGTGTTAATGGATTATGAGAGGAGATTTAAAAACCTTGAGAGTTAAAAAACAATCTTCATAATATTTGTTCTTTTTGTTCTTTAAGATTATAGCCTGCTTATAAGCTTATTATTCAGCTATTCAAAATGTTTTAAACAGTGAAATAGTTTCAGGCTTTGATATAAAATAATTTTGTCCTTGAAAGTACATCAGTCTGCTAAGCCGGTAAACTTTAGTTTGTCATGTCAGCTATTCCAGTTAATATTTTCTCCTTCTTCTGTTTCTGTACTCTTGATTTTTTTTTCTATGTGACAGAGTAACTATTTTTTATTAAAAAAAAAAAAACAAAACCAAAAACAACCCCCCCCAAAAAACTCCAAACCCCCAAACCACAACCAAACCGCAAAACACAAACCATAAAATGTACTTTTGTCACTGAATTGGCAATATTGGTATTGCTTATATTAACTTGAAAGTAAAACTAGTGATGGGAGAGTCTTGCAGGAAGTGCTAATTTTAATGGACACCTTACCATAAAGTACAAATTTGGGCTTTCTGGACCTTTTATCCAGTTTGCTGAAAATCAGTTAACAACAAATTTGGTTTTTGAATGATTTAAGTTTCCCAAAATAATTTGTTGATTAGCTTTATTTAACCTCCTGCTTCCATCACCAACTTTCCCCTACTTCAAAGAGTAATTTAGAATATAATTCTCACCTGGTATTAAATCTGCTAGTATTGAAGTATGGAGACCCTTACAATGGTCAGCAGCATATAATTTAAAGTGATAATGAGGGGAGAGAAAATTACTTGCTTGAGGATTAATTGGAAGGCATGGGTATCTGTTAGATGGTACAAGTTTTCCAGCATGAGTTGTTTCATGATGCCTTGTCCCTTCCATCTCCATTGCCTAGCCTGCTTCCCATGGGGCACACACGAAGACAAAACTTTCTTCTAAAGTTCATCCTATTTCAGTTCCCTGAGCAAATGCAGAAGAGTTCTCTGAGGGTGATCCTATGGGTTTTTTCCTGCCATGTACCTAAAGAGAAAATGGAGAATGTGGTTGTAACCTCTGTTCAATAGATCTGAAGCAAGCAGCTTCATCAGTTGGACATAAATAACGCTTGTAGAGAAAGGGTGTTTTTATTGTTTGTTGGTCTTGAGTGAAACATTAGTTATTTCATAAGTACTCAAAATTTAGATGTTTTCTATAACAGCTAATTTTGATACTGATTTACAGATTTGGAGCAAGGTGACTTTTAAGAATAATTACTACTGTAGAAATCTAAGCAGCTTTCAAAGAAAAATACTACAGTTTTCACAGGGCCACTAGGTCAATGTAACTTTTATGTTTGGGACATAGCAAGCCTTTCTTTTCACGGTATCTCCAAGTCTTTCAACTGTGGCCCTGTGGAATAAGTGAAAGTATGCAGTTGATTATTTTGTATTCATTCCTTGTTAATAGTCCAATGTTAGCATTGCTCCTTACAAGGACAAACCTTTGCTTTTATCTAGTGCTAAGGCTTCATTTTATAGTCTTTTTATAGAGTATATGGGAGGGAAGATACAGGTTCTAATACAGATGACTTAACATGTGTGATTTACTCAGGTTTTATAACTTTTTCTTTGTTTTTACTGAAGATGTTGACTAATATATACAAGTGAAATCATGGGTGTTCTTTGGTTGGTATTTTAACTCTATTTCAAAGGTACAGTGAGTCAAAAGAGGATGCCGTGTGTGTGCCTGCAAACAAAATCTGTCCTGGACTTGTCTCCAGAAAGTGTTTTTATAGCATATTGACATTATTTAGAGGTTTAGTCCTCTGATAGGACTTTTTTAATAGGACCTTAACACTTTTCATTTGGAAGGATTTATGTTAAATGCAAATACATTTTGGCATAGCTTCCATACTTTTTTCTATTACTCTTTCTGTAACTGTAAAAAATTACCCTGCATATGACCCCATTCTCTGCTTAATAGGCTTCTGTCAGTGTCCTCGCAACAGCATCTGGATGTCTTGTTTCCAGAAGTTTGCAACTGAAGTCAGTTTTCTTCCTTCTGTAATGTTATGTTCTCACTGAAACAAAACCAACCTCAACAACAAAAAAACAACCCACAAAACCCAATGTTCTTGGCTGTTTGAATATTATCCATAATAAATCTTAAGACTTACGTTTTCTTTTTATTCAAAACAATAGCAGATTTAGCTCACTTGCGATAGAACTTGCCACATAATATCCTTATTCCTTATATATGCCAGGACTTGTCAAACTGGTGTGAAGATGACTTAACCTACTGTTAGAAGGAAAGTCCAGTGCCATTTCCACCTCACAGTGCCCCATTGACTAGACGCAGTGGCTCAGCCGGAGTAAAACGTTCCAGCTGCCACCGGATAGCCTCTTGCATAAGCACATAATCAACTTACATTAAGAAACAAAGTAAGTAATTATCTCTTACAATCAGAATACTTACTCCATTTGAATTCAACTTATAATGTATAATTGACCCCTTAGGAGCCACGTGTACTAGAAAAAAATTAACAGGATAGCTGGTAGAGTCATGATCTTTGCACTAGACTTACAGCAGCTATCCACTTCCAGGGGCATGGGTATTGGATATGGTAACTGATACTGCTGCTGTGGCAAGGCCTCAGGTGCAGTCATGTTCTAAAAAGTAAAATAAGTGTGAAAAAACTTCCTGCTTTCCTTGGTTTTAGTCATAGCTGCCTATTTATAAGACAAAATGGTGAGTTTCCTTTTTTGTTTGTACTATGCCTCCTAAGACTGTTCAAGTCAGGATCTGTGCCTGGTATTCCTGTCTGCATTTATTAAATGTAGTTGTATTTTATTTCCAAGGAATTGTCCAATGGAATGCTTCCTAAACCCAAGAAACAGTAATTGTTTCTAGAAGGCAAAAGTAAATTACTTTCCCTTCCTGAAATTACCTTTCTTATTTATGGATTAAATCTTCTTATATTGTGTGTGGGGAAGTATTAGGAAGTAGACGGAAATGACTTCAGTAAGACACTGTACTGCCAACCAGGGCACTGCCAAGGATTAGTTATCTCATTTGTAGTAATGCTTCTTGGGCTATCACCTGAAGCTTTATTTTTGGTACTATAATGTTGGTATCTTGCCCCATCTTCTCTGCCTGTACGATACGTGTCCTGAAGTGTGCAGCATGTAGTCAAACCCATTTGGAAACGAGCAGATTTTACGAAACTGATAATGTGTTCTTCTGCAGGAGCCAAACATGCCTCATTCATTATGAGTGTGTATTTGTGATAAGGCTGAAGTAGGATTTGTAGAATCTTCTGTTATTTTACTGCATTTTGGGGGGAACAAAAAATTGAGTCTAGAACAATGATTTCTGTCTTGATTTGGGGTTTGCTGTTGGTTTTCAATGTTCTTAAAGGCTTAAGGTAAAAAATTACATGATAGAATAAATGTCTTGAATGCTCAGGCTTGTGCTTACACACACAGTTTTTACTGAAATTGGCCTGGTAGTCAGTAAACTCATGTTATCTGGTTTTAGATGTAAAATTACCTCTCTTAAAATCATTAAATTGTAGGCATTTGACTGGCAGTTTAGGCAACCAATTAACCTGTGGAAGTTGTTTGGTCCAAAGCTCTGCTCAGAATATGGACAGTTTTACAGTTTGATTGAACTTTAAAGTCAGATCATATTGCTAAGTAAATCTGTAAACATTTGAGAAGATCTATGAATTAGGAAGTGTGAATCAAAGTACAGAATTGTTATGGTTACATATTTTCCAAATACACATATCTGGAATATATGTTACGTGATAGTAAGAATATTGGACATTCACTTTAGATTTCATCTTCACTTATTTCCTGGACAAGAGGGATGTAAAAAAAATAGCATGACAAGCTACTTCAAAATCCGTCATTGTTTTTCCAAACCCACTTTTCCAGCAACGGAGGGTTTGCTGTTTTGTTTTTTCTTCCTTGGACTGGTTCCAGGAATTCCTAGTCAAACAGGAAGAGACATGTGGGGGGCACATGGTTTTCTGGGAATAGATGAGTTTTATTGAGCTAAAAGCTAAATCTTTAAAAAGAAAATCTGTCTGTTGGACTGTTTTCAAAAAGATAACACTAAGCAAGGAAACAATCTATTAAAAGTATTTTCCTTGCTGTTGTAATAATTCCATTTCTTAATATGTGTATACATTTTAAATACAACAAAATGTTGCAAAAGGAGAAAAATATTAAATATTTTTCCCTTCTTTTGATTACTTAGCTGTTTCAGTTTGTAGGTTCTTTAGCCTGTCATACACAGAAGGTTAAAATAGATAATACTGATGATTCTGGTCTAAAGGGTTTTTTGATACTTGTTCGTTTGAAGTAACACCTCTCAGATATCCTCCTATTTAAAGTTGAATTTTTTTTCTAAGATAATCTGTTGTAGAGGCTATCCACAAGCCTGATATTCTCAGCCTGGTTCTTGAAGGGCCTGTAGGGCCTGCGATGTCCTCAAGTACATGTATGCGTTTTCAAGTTTGCTAAATAAAGGTGTTCCCTGCCAGCATGTACTTTGTACTGGGAATTTACTTACAGTAGGGGTTCCCAATATATGGGGTATGGGAGACTGTCAACCTTCTGTAAGCTAGTCTTGGCTGATGTTGGTTTTCTGGTTTTCTTTGTGGTCTTTGATTGAGGAGAAAATACGTTTAGGGTTTTTTTTGTGGTGGTTTTGGTTTTGTTTTTTTGTTTTGGTTTTGTTTTTTTTTTTTTATCCCTTGCTTATTGTTGGGGAGGGATGGCAGATCAGTCTTCAAAGCTTGAGCAACATTTCTTTAGGGAGTAGTTCATCAACTTGTTTAAGCTGTAAGTTAATGCTGTGGGGTATGGTTGCCTAGGGGAAAAAGAGGGGAATTTTTTAGATTGCTAGAGTCCTGAGAGAGTTTTATGGCGGAGAGAGACCATCCCATCACAAGCTGGTTTTAGGGGGTGATGTATTGTAACTGCTCACCTCCATCCCTGCCCACATCAAAGA
Source organism: Aviceda cuculoides (assembly GCA_035590195.1). Lineage (NCBI taxonomy): Eukaryota > Metazoa > Chordata > Aves > Accipitriformes > Accipitridae > Aviceda > Aviceda cuculoides. The sequence goes on from JAVJGG010000058.1 coordinate 2,264,683, forward strand.
AATCACAGCAGTAAATCGAAGCCTGGAAGTAGGTGCCTTCTCTTGTGTTTTTATGTATGCTTTTGCTGCTGAATAGAAACCCGCAATATCAAAAGGTTGTTTAACCTTTTCTGTATTGCTGAATGGCAGACGTGTGGAGGTTGAGATTACACTTATCGTCTCATCCCAGACAAAGCTACATAACCCTCTTTGCCTTTATTATCAAAATCATTGCAGCTCAGAATATATTAATCTCAATGTACAGTACAGCTCTAGACTTGACAGAAAAGTCTTTCTTTAAAAATATCTTTGCTTTCCTGCATGAAGGACACAGAACAGTTTTGATACGTTGAAGTGGAATGTGGACGTTTCTTCTTCCACTTATAAATAAAAGGAGGTATATGGAGCATTGAAAGCTCTCAAAAGCATGTTCCCCATGTTCTGTAGTTACACTGATACCAGCCTCATAGCATTATTTAGGACCTTGCTTGCCAAATTATAGATAAATGCTGGAGTGTGTGATTTACATTTTAAATTATAGAAGTAGCTACAGTTTTTACTAAAATTCATTCGTACCTTCTCTACTTTTGATCAAGCAATGGTCATTAACACTGTACTGAGTATACTGGAACTTGACTTCAGATGTGTTGGGCATACGGTGTTGACCTAACTATGAGATCCCTGACTATCATTAATGCTTTTATTGTAGTATTTTGTAAAATATTTGTAAAATAGTATTTTACAAGTATGGAGTGTCTACTCAGGACGGCCAGTCATTGCGGATCAACACAGGTCACTGAATATATGTTGGAAAAAGAGTGTTTTATTTAAGTGTTCCTCACCTTTGTTATATCAGGAGAAGTTCCCTCTGAGTTATTAATGATAATTTGTTTTAAACTTCACCCAGTCTTCACTGAACTATTTAAGATGGTAAACACCAAAAGTTCATCCTTGATTTCCAGTGTCCTGTCTTGTTCAGTATTGCAGTTGATCTGAATTTAGTTGCCAAAGAGTTTAGTTACGGAACTTCCTTCTCACAGTTTTGACTGCTAAGCATTGGCTGTTTTGATTTCTGAAGTTTGCTATTGAATTGCTTGTATAATATATTCTGGATGTTTTAGATTTTTTTTTTAATAGCAACTGGCACTAGATTCTGACTAGTCAATTTCATTTATTTATCTTGTATTGTGACTAATTTTTTTTGAAATGTTGCTTACATTTTTCTGAGACTATATATGACAAAGGAAATAGCTGTAATGTAAAATAATCATTTTGCATTAATATCTAACTTAAAATACAACTAATAGTAGCAAGTACTGTTAGAGTTTACTTTTATAAATACTTGACTGGTTACTGTAGAAGTGTTCTTGAAATAAATCTTTTGATGTTTGTAAAAGTAAGAAGTTGTGAAATATTTATTGTAGTTCATATTGTTCAGTTGCAAATCCTTAAATCTGTTCTTTGAGAATAAAAGTAAATATTAAAAATCTCAGTACATCAAAGGAATCGTCAAGTAATATTAATCTTTGTGGAATTCACGTTCCTCAAGTGCAGCGAAAACAAAAGGGATTCTAAAATCTTGCGGTTATTGGTGTCATAAAGCTTTTTATGCATAATGAGTAGGTGTATTCATGCTCCTGACAGGAACACTCAAAGGTAATAAATGTTCTTCTCACCATTTTATAAGTTTAAAACTCTTGTTTTTCATCAGTATAGGTTTATCTGAAGTCAGCTTTATGATCCCGATGCCTGCTACTTGTGGAAAATTTAGATCTTCACTATTATGTATGGGGATTGAATGTGGTATTTCATCAGCAACACTTGTATGATAGTAGGTAAAACTGAATACAATTTGTGAGCTCTTACTTGAATGGGCACATGGCCTTTTCCCTCAAATACTTCAACATATGGCATTGCTTTGCAGTGTTGGAAGAGGTAATAGGTTAATATTTTGAATTCCTTTAGTGTGCCAGAGCTGTACTGGAATACTATTGGATAATTATGTAGGAGATTGAAGTTTGTTGAATGTAAGTTTTTACAAATAGCTCCAAATAAATGTGTCATTAATCTTTATAACCAGCTGTAGTTAGGGTCCTTTCTCGTATCAAAGTGTGTGTGTGTGTGTGTGTGTCTGTGGTAGTGTTCACCAAACTGAATTTGTGTAACATGGGATTCAGTGCCAGAGCACAGTAAGAAGAAAGGAGGTGAGGGAAAATGCTAGGTAGCTTCTAATGATATATAATTAATCAGTTAATCTGAACAGCCAAGTTACTTTGGAACTATAAATATAGGATTTCTTCAAGATGAAATGTAGGTATGCTGGGATTATGATGTGACTTTTTAAATAGCTCTCAAAACCGATTACAAATAAAAGAAACTGAGATGTATAATTTGCAACTTACTTTGAAGGGAATATGGCAAAATATAATTACTCATAGGAGAAATTTGACTATTAATATTGTCATTTTGACTAGTGCCAGTGCTTCTAGGCTGTTGATAAATTTACTAGTAATGCAGGGAAAGTGTGTCGTTTGTACCTTACCTGTTTACTTTTGTGGGTAGTTACGTAGACCAATACAGTCTGGGGGAATAAGTTGGGGACTTCTGAAGAGGTAGACAGCAGGTATTTTTGCTTGATTTTTTTCTTAATCATTTAGTATCTTCATATAAAAGAAAACAAATAGTATGGTGAATCTGTGTTTTTATTACTTATTTTTGAATGAATAAAACCAACCTGCTGCTTGCCTCCCTCCATCCTCCTGTTTCTTTAGCATCTGTAAAAATAAAATCTTTTAAAATTTCAGTTAATTTTCTGACATAAAAATTCTGATCTCTTTAGAATGTTTCTTGATGAATTACTGGAAATAGAATTATTTCCTGGCAGCTAGAGAGTAAAAAACCCCAGCATTCTGAAGTATCTGTACAGGTCTGTCTTTACAAGTATGTGTCTTTAAAAGTATCTTTACAGATACTCTGAGTTTGACTGGCATTGCATGCAGATCTTAGTGGAATTTAGTTGCCTTACAAGAAATAAAATTGCTTTTGTAGTTTTGCAGCTTTTCTTAGCACCTCAGGAAGCTGTAAATTTTTTTCCACAAACCTTGATTTTAGCTGTTGGTCTAGAGCTGCTTAGATATAAACTTGATTTATAATTAATTTAAGTGCTAAGGCTGTCAAATATCTTGTGTCTTATGTGACACTTTCCCTTCTAGCTTCTCTTATCACTTCAACTTGCAGTATAGTTCGTTTCTTATTTGCCTTTCTAATTGCAAGTGGGGCACTCTTGACAGGATTTCCATGTAGCGGTGGTTCTTGCGTGGTACTGGGGAGACGTGCAAGGAGGCACACTGTCTGCCCGTCCCGCTGGCAGCAAGGGGCAAATTGTGTCAGACCTGGTGTAGTGGGAGGAAGGAAAATAAGTGAAAATGTTTTTCCAGCTGTCTGGTAATTCATGTATGTCACAGATCTACCTTTTTACCATCATCCCAGTGATTCCTTGAAATTGATTGAAGATAGCGTGTGTGAAAGGAATAGGAGACTTTTATTGGTATTGCTTTTATCACTACTTTTCATGGAAAGAAATAGGGAAACTAAACAAGATTCTTTCTCTTTAAGAGAAAGGTCAAGTGTCACAAATAGCTATACAAAATGGGCCAGTATGTCAACAGTATTTAGAGTTTGAATTGACTATTTATGAAAGATCTTAATCTTGCTTGAATAACTTGGGTTAGTTTTTATGTATTTGAAACAAAGATTTATGTAACTTTTTTTAGGAGGAACACAGATCACTGGCCTTGTCATCCATGAAGTTAAATGATTCACTGAAGTATAGAGTATGTGGAATTCAGTTAAAAGTGATACTCTAGCCTAGAAATTAGAAAGGAGAATTGGACTGTCTACAAAGTTCTGTATTAGAATGTCTCTGTGCAAACTAGTATTTTACAGAAACTAGAATATGTGCTGTTGTGTCAGAATTTTCTAAACTGTTCTAACCAGTGTGAATTGCAGAACTTTATATGATTCCATCGCCGTATTTCTGCATTTCCTCTTTCGAGCTTCAAGCAATGTCACAAAACTTTCTGCAGCCCATAGCTATGAAACCATTTCCTCTTCTGCCTGCATGCGTAAGGCCCTTGCAGGAGATGGAAGGAAGGATCAGAAAACTAGGATCCACCAAATGCTATAGGTATGGCTTGGTCAGGAAATTTACTGGACCTAGCACCATTTTCTGTAGTTAAGATATACTCATCTTTGCTTCTAATCACATCTCTTACTTGAGATTAATAAATAAAATAACCTGATTGACGTCAAACAATGTTTATCATCTTCCCTTTCTTCTCCTTCTGCATATACTTGTGTCCAACATTGTGTGATTTGTAGGCAATTGTACTGGGAGAGTTTTATTTTTCGAGTGTTACTTCTGGTGCAAGATGTCCATGCAAGGACTTAAAATGTGCTTGCTAAAAAGAAACGCGGTAGTAAATATTCTGTAGCAACAGTATAAGGCAACAGATCCCATGACAGTGACATATCCCATAGGAAATGTGTTAATTAGTCATAGGAGTTTCTGGGAGAGAGTTCTGTGGTTTTGGTTTGGTTTGTTTTTTGGGTTTTAGTTGGTTTTTTGTTTGGTTTTGGTTTTGGGTTTTTTTTGTTCATGGTTGCCTCTGAAAGTGCAGCATTTTGTTATTCCATTAAATTAGTGGTTTAATGGCATATGTCCATAAGGCTCATAGGTCCATGAAACAATTTGCTTTCTGTTTACCAATATTGAGGTAGTCCTCTTTCAGATTATAAAACTTGATATGGAATTTATCTGATAATTATATGTTTGAGATATTTGTACCATTCTATATTCATATAAAACATATAAAACCAATCTTAATAGCTTTTAAAGTTATATTTACTCTTTATTTTGAGCTAGGTTCATTCACATGGAGGGCTGATACAGTGCTGTGAACAAAACATGAGGCTTAAGTGCTCTATATAGGTCTTAGTGAGTTTGCTGAACATTTAAAATCTTACTAAGATCCTTTAAGTGGTTGAGAATTTCACTGTTTATCTCCACAAAGAAATACATGTAAATTAATAAGATTTTTTTTTTTTTTTTTTTGCAAAGTGTGCTATTTAAATTCTTAACCTCTTTTACTCACTAGCAATTACAGGAAATGTAGATTTTTAAGTTGTTATTATTTCTTTAGCGGGATTCTCCTTTCCATGATTTATAGATCAGATCTACCTTTAAAAGGACAGTGGATTTGATTGGATTTGGAGAAGCTAGGTAAAAATTTGCACGCTGTGCCATTGTTTGCGTAGGGAGATGACTGCACAATTACCTACGGAATGGTGCTGAGTCAAGTGTAAAAGAACAGGTACTTGGTACATGTCACGAATGAAGACTAAGATGAGATTATATAATGTCATGGTTTTGTAAATAGTGTATGATAAATAAAGAGGACAGTTCACATAAGGTACTAGAAAGGAAAATGAGTTCCTTTTTTTTCACTTTAGTGAATTACAGCTTCCTGAGAGTTGTTTCTGCACTGAATGAAAAATTGGAAACAGAGGACATTTTTTAGTGGAGAGCTGTTGTAACGCGTCCAATTAGATGTGAGCAAAATATTCTATGTGCGAAAGTTTTTTCACACTGTGCACCATTAGTTCTTTATGCGAATTTTGAGTGATAATAGCTTGTCAGTATCTGTTACCCGAAAACTCCGAAGTGAGCTAGCAGCTGGGTGTTCGGTGTGCAATTTCAACAATGGTGCTAATTGCTTTATTGAGATCAAATAGTAATGCTTTATTGAAACACCAGCCTGTCATCAAAGCCTGCCTCTGTGAGTGTGAAGTATTTCTGTGTGAAAGAACTTGAGTTACAACCTGGGCGAACAAGGCTGTAGCTGATGGTGAGAATTCACTGCTGTCAAAACTGCGGTTAGTGTACACTGTCCGTTTATGACTCTCTGAGAAAGCATTGAGCCAAAAAGTAGGAGAGAATATTGTTCAATAAAGTGAAGTTACAGCCTAGCCGGGGCAGATTTTAGCCAAGTTTTCAGCTGTACTTAATGCATATTAACTTATTTTAGTAGTGTTTGTGTTTATGTGATTTGGAGAGAGAATATAATTTTGAGCCGAAGATTGTTGCTACTAATTAAGCCCAAATTACTAGTTCAAGTGGAGAGTCAGAAAATGTCAAGACATGGAATCTTTCAAGGTCAGTTACTTTTCCAGGAGCTACTGCTAGCATCTTCCTATCATCCTTTTAGTGTCACCTGTTGAATACTAACCCCCTTGTCTTTTCAGATAATATATTTTTATTTAAATTAAATTTAGGTAAAAATTAGCAAAGTAGCATGAAGGTGAATCTCAAGCTGGTTTCAGTTTGATTTTTAAATCAGAAAAACAAGCTGCATGAGTATTTGAACTCATACATGCATTAAGGTATAATCCTGTTAACTGGCTCTATTTAGTGTTATGTAAAGATTTAGTCTTTTGCTGATCTTTGCGTTCTGTATTGCTGACCCTGCTTGAAAGAGTAAAAGCTAAGTAACGCTTCTTCATCGATGTGCCAATGAAACTAGGTCTTGGTACATTGAGCTTTATACTATAAATAGAAGCAGATAATGCTGAGGTTTATTTATGGTTTCTTGGACATATCCTTAATGGGTTTAAGTAATAGAACTGGAAAAAAAAGGAGTGAATGTAGTTCATTGTTCTGGCAGCAGCATCAGATTGCTTTTTTCAGTTACCTTGGTGTCATTCTGTAAATAATCTCTCATGTGCAGTACCTGAACATTAAAAGAATTGCTGGATCAAGGTGTTTGACTTTGTAGGTTACCATTACCAGACGTTCAGTTGGTGTGGTTTGATTTTTTTTTTTTTTTTTTTTTTTGGCATGCAAACTGACTTACAGTTCTGCTTTCCTAAAAGCATCTTTCTCTGCTTCATGCAAGTGAGTTTCCTTGTGATCGTACTGAATAATGCATGCTACTTTTTGCATTGCACTTTTACCTCACTGAAAAACATAGCCTTTCCTTTTCCCTGCTAAATTTTTATGCTTGGACTGTGAATGTTTTGGGGGTTTGAAGCTGTTGAATTAGGTTAGTAAAGTGCATTTAGTTTCTGTTCTCTATTAACATATATATATATATATAAAATTCTGTGCTAGCAGATAGTAAAAATTAAATTAGAAATTGTTTTGTACTTTTGTGGTGAATTTATCAATTCATGATAAAACTAGATCCAATTAAGCTAACAGAAGAGATTGTCTTGAGTTTATATCCATGCTTAAAGTAAATTTTATAGAGCCTTTCTTTAGGGATCCAAATTCCAAGTTGTGACAATAAGTTGGTTTCCTAAGTGTTAACACAATACTCCAAGGCCATCAGACCTTTAAAAACTGGTAGTAATTCAGGAGAGAGCTGTTTAGAGCTCTGTCTTGTACTTCCTAGCTTGATGGGGAATTTCACAGGGGACTTCTTTAACTGCATCATGACAGAGATAAGTTTATACTGTGAAACTTAAAAAAACCACTTTTTTTAAACTAATAATATCCTTGTCAAGCTGTCTTAGAGTGGTTCATAATAAATATAAGAGATGAATTGTCAGGCTGTGCCTGTGTAGAGGGAAGGAGAAGCCGAGGGATTTCTTCTTGATGTTCAAAGGCACATGTTGAATTCCCATTAGCCCTTTATGCAACCCTCTCTGAACTCAGGCAGGCACTTGACTGTATCAGGAGTAATCTTTGTGTTGCTTTTATGTCTGGAATGTCCTTCCTAATGAAAAATTAATAAACATTGTTCAATTTAATCTACTGCTCGGGAATATCTCACACTCTCTTGCATTTCTAGGAGTATTATTTGGCACAAGTGTCAATGAATCATTTGTGTGCATTGTAAATTCAAGTGCACTGACAAGGTAGAGTATATTGTGTTCCAGTAAAATGATAAAAGTTACCACATTTTGTTCTTGGCATAGAAGGAAGGTGGAATATGGAAACATTTTCATTGCTTTACTTCCTTCTAAAATATTTTGGCTTGCTGAAAGAATCCTACCTGGTCTTCAGAAGTGGGCTGGGTGGCAGTTTGCTTTTGAGTTGTGACAAGTCCTATCAGTGATATGGGATGAGTTGTCTGACTGGAAAATCAGTGTAATTCTTAAACTAACCCATGTCCTAATTTGAGGCCCACGCTGGAGGGATCTGACATGTGAGAAATGTTGTACGCGTACTCCCACTGAGCCAGGGACAGTCACGGAGTGTGGCACAAGGTGTGACTAGGCTACTGGTGTGTCTTGTGAATGGCGGTCGCTTTTATTTCCTTTATAAGCAGTTTGTTTTCATATAATATTTAAGTGACCCTTTCAAATTATTGAATACCGAATAACATATTAAAATGGCAAAGAACTTTGGGTTTACTTTTATTTCTAGTTTTATGCCTAGTTTTGTAATGTTGGCCTTTGGTAGCTTCTGAACGTAATGCCTTCATTTTCCTGTAATGTGTATGAATTTAACTAGTTCTAGTATAAATGGGACAGCAGAAATTGCTTTTCTTTAGGCCTCTTACTTTACTTTACATTTTACTTCATGACTACTCAGCTATTTTGTGGTAGGCAGTCTGAGTTCAATAGGTTTTCTTTCTCTAGTTTTGATGTTCCTGCCCAGCCCCAAGGAAGTCATACACATTGCATAGACAATTGTTTTATAAGCTTAACTGCTCCAGGTTTTCAGAGTATTGCAAGATTTGATATGTATATTTCAACAATAATTTATGTTGAAAGTTTGTTCTTTTCCCATGTTGCACTTAAGGCAGTGGAATAATCATAGAGAAATGAACCAATGAAGGAAATATTAGGGTGAATATTTTTT
>JAVJGG010000058.1:2273537-2330913 GCA_035590195.1 Aviceda cuculoides
GGGGGGTGGGGGTGGGGGGGTGGAATGGCTGGAGAAAACCTTTACCTTCGCTTTTGCCCAGGATGCGGCAGCAGAGATTCTGCAGCAAAACGTTGGGGGATTTTTGGTCCGGAGTCGCCATCGCCAGCCGGGAAGCGGGCGGGAAGGTGGGGAAGGGAAAGCGGGCGGCAGAGCCAGGAGCACGGCGGGATAACAGCGGAAGGGAGGAGAAAGAGGAGGAGAAGCAGCTTCCCCCGCCTCGCTCAGCAGCGCAAAGACCCGGCGACACCTCCCGCCGCCGCCTCAAGGCGCCATTTTAACAGAACCCGCCGAAAGCCGCAGCGGCGGCAGCCCCGTTACCCACAATGCCCCTGGGCGCCCGCGGGGGCGGGGGAGCGGCGCGCGCCCTGACGAACACCCTCCGCCGCGCAACCGCCGCCCCCACACAGACGTTCCGGGGCAGGCACCGACACCCCCCCACCACCACCATCACCCCCCTTCTCTTCACCGCCCTTCCCCGACCCCAGCCCCGCCGTTGAGCCTGGCACAGCCCGGGGAGAGGGCTCGCAGGGCCCCATTTTGGGGACCCGGGGGGTTCTGAGGCAATGCGGCTGTGAGCAGGCCTAGGCCGCCGCTGTGAGGCCTGCGACGCCTGCTAGCCCTGGCCAAAAACGGCCCTCGAATTCCCAAAAATGCAAATAGAGAATTCCCATTCTGCAACAGCTTTCCATTCTTGGGAAATGTCTTCTCACCCGTCCCCCAAAAACCCCGGGGATACGAGGCTTACTCATCCCTCTTCCAAGACGAACCAGCTGGGCGCAGGCCATGGGGCGGCTGCACTTGCTGTAATTCACTGCCTCGGGGAGTCAAGGCAGGTGAGTAACTTTTCCACAGAAAATAGCGAATGAATCAACGCGGGTCTGGAAAAACGCGTCGAGATCCTCGACCCACATCTCCCCTGCACCCCTCGGCCTTGCGGCTGGGTCCCCTGTGGAGGTCTCGGCCACGGTCGGCTGGGCAGAGCGAGTGGCTGGGCTGCGGCGCTCTCGGTGACCCGCTCCTCAGGCTTGTCAGCCCCTAACACGGACACTGGCTTTCCAAGATGTCTTGTCTTCCATTTCTTTTATTCAGTAAATTCATGCTGGGTCCGACATCTTTAAGTAACAAAATAGAAACACCTTTATATACAACTTTTCCACTATGTGGAACCATAGAATCATAGAATGGTTTGGGTTGGAAGGGACCTTAAAGACCACCTAGTTCTGATTCCCCTGCCGTGGGCAGGGACACCTTCCACCAGACCAGGATGCTCCAAGCCCCATCCAACCTGGCCTTGAGTACTGCCAGGGATGGGGTATCCATAACTTCTCTGGGCAACCTGCTCCAGTGCCTCACCACCCTCACAGGGAAGAGCTTCTTCCTTACATCTAATCTCAATCTACCCTCTCTCAGTTTAAGCCGTTACCCCTTGTCCTATCACTACATACCCTTGTAAAAAGTCCCTCCCCATCTTTCCCGTAGGCCCCTTTAGGTACCGGCAGGCTGCTGTAAGGTCTCCCTGGACCCTTCTCTTCTCCAGCCTGATCAACCCCAACTCTCTCAGCCTGTCCTAAGGGAAAGTGCAGTGCAATTGAGGCAGAGTTTTGACAATTGACTTAGTTTTAGTGGTCTTGAGTTTATACAGGGAAGTGTGAGGGGTCACGTGCTTATGGATATGTATGTGTTGATGACTGGACACATGATTAGTTAATTCGATGTGTGACTCATCTTACTGCAGAAATACTGATATGATGACTGTTTTTCGCCCCATAGTGTGCTGGAGAAGAAAATTGGGTGGACAGTCGGACTATTTATGTTGGGCATCGTGAACCACCTCCAGGCACTGAAGCGTACATTCCACAGAGATTTCCAGATAACCGAATAGTCTCATCAAAGGTAGCAGTATTTTCTTTCATTCATCTACATAAATCAACTTAAGTCATTCTTTGTGTGTTCGTCTATTTCCTTCAAGATTTTCTTCCTATAATTCCTATGTATTTCTCCTTTACTATGACTGGCAAAGGTAAAATGAAGGTATCAGGTTTCTTCCACAAAAATGAATTGCCAAACTGCCTCTAACATGAACAGGAATAAAATGACTTCTCCACCATTTACTGTAGTACATAGTAAGGTCTTAGAGTTATACTGTGCTTTTCCACAAAGGAGTAAGAAAGCAATTTTCATTTGGGGCAACCCTGGAATAAAGAAAATCTTCCCAAGGAAAAGCTGCATCCTTTGTGATCTAAAGCAATATCTCAAAGTACTAGAAAAAGTATGATCAATGTAAGTGCTCAACAAATGAAGCTATCTCTACAGTAACAGTGCCATTCCCTTCAAAAGCTCATATTGACAAAACCCTATAGAAATCATATTCTTTGTTATATGGGTACACATGAATCATTCTTAAACTCTTGTTGTTGTGATACATTTGTGCCCTTTAGAAACTTTCCAGTTGTCCCTCACTTTAACTAGTAAATCTTTCCATACACTTCAGCAGCTTTCTGTGAGCAGCTGCTTTGCTGGTACTCTCCACCTATTTAGACTGGCTGGCTTGCTTTAGCCAAAGGTTTGTACTGCAGTGGCATGGAAGACTGAACATTTGCAGCTTATTGTATGGCTAACACCCCAAGAACTTCAAGTTTTTAATGTGCTTAGATTTTAATCTTCATGAGCACACACCTTCAACCAATTACGAAATAATGAATTTGAAAGAATAGCTCCTCTACTGGGAAAATTTCTGTTTGAACAGTGGCTCGGATCCACAGACTCATTTTAAGAACCTTAGTAGCATTGCGATCTCAAGGAACTGAGTGCTTACCTTTGTGGATCTGAACACGTGCCATCCACTAATATAATGGCAAAGCTATAATAAAATCCACACTTTTCTCAAACTGTGTCTCACCTCTTTTGTGAAATTTTGTATTTTACTACCTTTAATATTTTTACTACCTTCTTTCTGTACTTCATTTAAAGACACGTAGTATCTAGGCATCTTTAATTAGATAGAACATTTGAAAGGTAATGCAGTAAATCAATCCAGATGGGATACAGTCAAACTGATGCAGTGGGAAATCCTGTGCTGTACACACTAACTTGTATTGCCTTTTGGATTATTGAGGAGTAAATACATTTTATGCAAATCTTTGTATTCCTGTGACACTTTTTAAAAAATTTTTTCATCTTGCACTTCTCATCTGTGACATACGTGAATAAAGCAATTGAAGTTACTGCTGATACTTTTTGAAATAAAAACATGCTACTCAGTTCTGCAAGATGTTTGACATCTTTTTGTGATGGTTAAATTAGTGGAAGTTTCAAGTTACCGTGCTTTGCAGAGTGAGATTTTTAAGTATGACTTAAATCTGGATTGAGCTGAGGATCCCTGCCAGCAATTAGTGAATATGTATCACTTCAACTAGTTCAGGAAAGAGATGTTACTGTGTTTTTATCTGGATATAAAGCCTGTTCAGTTAAATGTTTTAGATGTTAAACTCTTTAGTTGTAAAACTGTATCTGTAAACAGTTTTCCATAAACAAAAGCTTATTAGTAGAAATAATATTTTTATATATACAGCGATCCTCAAATTTTCTATTTATTGGTTAAACTTCTCACACTTAAATATAATACAAGTGTTTGTGAAAGTAAATGCAGTAGTGATATTTCAGGAGGGAACAGAGTTCACGTAAATGCTTTGTAATATTGAACAGTTCTTTAGGCTGCTGAAGGCTCAGTTTTGATGATAGTTGTCTTTATATGGGAACTTCCCATGCTGTCTTTCCTGTACTGTCCCTTTCAAGTAAACTCTTATTTACATGCTCTGTCCCAAACAGCCTGGGTAAAGCACCATCTTGACTTGACTTGCATTCCTTCTGGTTCTGTAAGCTAACTAGCTCTTAACCTTGCACTCTGTCCTTGTCACTTGCTCCCTTAGGAACAGTCTGGAGAGGCACCTACCACAGCCTAGGAAACAGACATAAGCTTCCTGAAAAATGATCAAATGTACAAAATTAAGATGGGAAATCCATAATATTAGAGTAAAATAAAGATACAGGCATGCAAGTACACTGTATAATGTTACCTCAACCATGAAGGATATTTCCTCTGTCTTTCATCAGTAAGATAGACAGTAACTTTCAGCTGTGCTTTTATGGGTCTTTAATGCTTATATAAGAAAGTATATGATTGCTCTTCAAGGATGAGGAACTCTGAACTTCCAAGTACAGATTTTACCAATTTAAGACGAACTGAATTTCTAAAAAGGGTAGTTTAAAACCATGCGGAAACCTCATCAATTAGACTATCTGTATGTTGCTTTACTAACAAATGTCCTGTCATAAAGCCCTGAAAAAAGACGTCAGCTTGAAATAACTAGGAAAGCCTAAGGTTCATATTATTTCCTTCCAAAGGTAAACTTTACTGTGCTTCACCAGAGGTTTCCTGGTGTCAGCAAGATAATAATTTGATTCCGGTACAGAGGGATATTTCTTGTATATTGCAGTGTCACTGTGGAATGTGGTTAATGCTCTGTCTGCTTAATGACATATTCCTTGTTGTGAAAAATGATACCTAGACAAACCTTGGTAAGACAAAAATGCTTTTTTGATTTGATGTGTTAATTCAATTATGATTTTAACAATGCAGTACAAAAAGGCTGTGTTGAAATAATAAAAGACAAAAATTTATGTCTTTTGGATTGTGCATGCAGTTTGCTTATGTTCCAGAGGCAGTGACTTTTGCAAGGCAGATCCCTATGTTGATTCAACTTTTAGCTACTTCAGCTGCCCAGGGTGTTAGCCTTTAAAGTAGCTGTTGTGTGCCCTTGATAGAATTTATCATATGACAATGTTGCAGCATGGCGGAATATCAGCTGGTAAAAATCCTCATGTTTCAAATGAGTAGAAAGAAAAAGTAATTTAATTGGTAGGGAGGTTTCTTGCTTTTTTCTTTAAAAATAATTCACGTTTTGGAACTATTTACTGATTAGCAGAACTGCTATGTCAAAAGGAAAGTAAGTTAAACTATGCAGCAGTAACAGTTAACAGAACTTGGTGGGAAACAACTTTTTTCCTTCTGAAACAATAACAAAAGGGGTTGGGTTTTTGTTGTTGTTTTTAAAGACTGATAAATTAGAAAATAATATGAAACTTCCTTAAGGTCCCAAGCTTCGTATTTTTGTGCCGGCAGTATCCCAATCAGTGTGCTAAACAGCATTGTCTGTACATGTGTAGTAGTACGTGGATGTGCCTGACCAGCTCGGAATTGCCAGAGGTCCATCTGGCACAGCATGTTGTCACAGCAGCAGCTGCCTGGGGAAGAATGCAAGAACAAGTGAGCATAGAGTGATACTTCCCCTGAATGTTCTCGTAGTATTTGCTGATCTATGACTTAGCCATTTGTAAGCCCAAAGTGATGACTTTGTATTTAATAAGTCGTCAATGGATTGCTCCTCTGGGAATTTCTTAAATACTTTTTGAGCCCATGTAAATTTTTGGACTACATAGTTAAGGCACAGTTAAACTGTAGAAATGTTTGGCAAATGAAACTATGAGCCTTCATTTGGAAACTCCTACTTAGTAATTTCAGTTCATGTTCCAAGTCCTTGAATCTGAGAACAACTGTTATCCCCTGTTTATCTTCTTGATTCTGTTAGTAATCTTCCACCATATTCCCTTCCAGTAACCTTGTAGTAACCTTGGTCTGTTCAATAATTGCTTGTGTGGAAGCTAGTTCATACCTTCGCTCAGATTTGGGCTGTATCTTTTCCCAAGCCAGATACAGAGTTTTTTAAGATGGGGAAATGCACAGAGCATTCGATGTATAGGCAAACTGTGGATTTATACAGTGGCACAATGATGGTTTTGGGTCTTTATTCATTTGTTAATAATTTTTAACATTCAAATTCCTCTTCCTGACGTTGATCCAATATCTTTATAGAACTGCTCTTCTTCAATCTCTCATTCATTTGTAGACAAAGCAGGGATTTAAATCTCCTGTTCTAGCTGAATCAATAAACTGAAGGCTAATTAGATGTGTACATCTGTCTCTGGAACAGAGGGTAAAGTTGTATAGAAAATAAAGTCTTTTTTGAGGCAACAATATGGAGTTCTGTAAGAACATGTTTAATTACAGCTGCTTACTGCTTTTGACAGGCAACCTAAAGAATGAACCACAAGAAAGAACCAAAAATTTCAGAGATGCCAGGATAGGAATAGCCTGTTGAATGAGAGATCAGAAACTTCCCAGTGTGTCAGACAGCTGACAGACTTAGAAACCCCAGGAACATTCTGCTGGAGGACTATTTGGTTTTGTTGTTTTGTGTTTGTGGGGTTTTTTTGTTGTTGTTTGGTTGGTTGGTTTTGGTTTTTTTTTCCCCTATGCCACCCATAGAGAAAGCTGGGTTAGCGAAACTTGCAGTCTTTTATTCTTCTTTTCAGTCTGTGGGTAATCAATAAATAGTATTTTGCTTTGATGATCCTGTCTAGCTGCAAACTTTTACTGTCATAGTTCCATAAAGAGAAATTTTTACAGCTACAAAAAACCACTTGTGCCTGGGTTGCTAACATAACTGGAGGCCTAAGCTCTCCGAAGATGATACTGAAGAGTAGCGGGATATGACTCTTCAGTGAAATGCAAGTTTGAATCTATAGTGGATGCAGAACTGTTACTTGATGGATTTACCCTGAAGTAAAAGAGATTTCATGCAAATTAATTTATAATGTGAAATTATGAGATACTGCCTTGTACTCTAGCTTTTTTTATAGGAAGAACAGGAAATAAGCAATAAGGTGAACTTAGATGGCAAAACAGTGTTATTAACGTGGAAATGGTGTACAACTCTATTCATGGGCCAGAAGTGCTGCTGGTTTTGTTTCACAAATAATCCTATCTTCTGTTGTCTGCATGTTTCCTTGGGACTTAGCATCAAATACTGATCCAAACATTGATTTGTATGAGAATGGCCTGAAATAATAATGCTGCATGTTGAGAATCCCGTAAATTGCAAGGGGAACCTTAGCTACCTTCAGTGCTAATCTGATTAATTGTGAGTAATCTCAATCACAGTGACTAATAGTTAAAGTTCAGTAATTCTGACATGTTTCAGTGGATGTCGTTGAAATGTTTCTTCCAGCAGAAATTCGTGCCCTTGTGCTATGCCTCTTCCCTGCAGCACTCACTTGTAGTGCCATTATAAAAACACATGGTCGGGGGGAGGCCTCTGGTTTCTCATTTTGTTGCCATGTTTAGAAGAAATGTTAATACTGAAGCTAAAGGAAATATTAAAATGCTTCCACCACGATGAGCCACTTGGAACCCAGTAGAGACCTCGGCTGTCCCACACCTCTCCTTCATAACTGGGAGGATTTGTCTGGCCTCCCTAGGGCCACGACATAGCAGTTTCAAGATGAGTTCAAACATAGCCCTAAGCAATGGCATTTGAAAGTCAAAAAAGCATCCAAAGCCCGTAGTGGGAAACAGCATGGTCATGTGTTTGTGAAGCTGATGAATATTTATGTGTAGTATGCTATGTGGGGGCAGGGAGGATGTGTAGATATAAATGCATATGGGACAGCTACTAATGCAGGGAATGTTGCATGTGCCTTTTAGTACTTTATGTACTGCTCTGCTCTAAAAGCTGTAACACGTTGCTCCCAGCTTGTGCCCAGGTAATCCACTGACTCACAGCTATACTGGCTGATGCAGAAGGTCAGATCCCATGCTGCAAGGGTTAAATAGTCAGGTTTGCCCATCCGTGCCAAAAGGGCAGGAGCTGTTGGCAGTGAAGAAGAGTAAATGGGCTTGATGGGCAGTCAGTCTCAAATGCTTCTGAACCAGTTGGACTCCGTCTGGTGCCAGCTCAAGGACAGCAATACCTGTGATGGGATGGGAATTGCATGAGTGTGCAGTTCTCCTTCCAGGCATGATAATACAATTTCCTTCCATGGACAACTGCCAGTGCCTGGAGAGAGCAAGGAAGAGCTGTTAGCTCTTGATGGTCCTGCTCGGGGTGGGATTTCCAGGGCAAAGGCTCTCCGCAACCTGCCTTGTGTTCCCAGGAGAGGCCATCTACCGTTCCCCTGACTCAGCCCAGGGTTAACAGTGATCTTTTATTCTCTGCTGGTACTGCCCCTAACAGAGCCTTTAAATTTTTCATATTGCTGTGGAGTCTGCATGTAGTGAGAGAGAAGTGGAGGAACGGAACGTCAGCGAGCAGGTCCAAACACAACACCAGAGAGGACAGATGTAATTCTCCTCACTTTGCGTATGAGAAAGTGCAGCTTGCTCACTCCAGCACACACTCTCTCACATTTTCTTTTGTTCTCCTAATGCTCTCAATGTTCGCAGTGACTTCTGTCTTCAGTCAGAGGAGTTCTAGAGACATAGCCCTTATTTAATAGGATTGAGAGTTGCTGAACAAGGACTACTACAGATCAGGTTTCTTTCTTTGTAGTAGAAATCCTGTTTTACCAGCAGCTATTTTTAAGGAACCCTATGACAAAATATGTAAGCTTGTTCATTCAAATGTGTAGGCACCATTTGAACTGATTTCCCCAAATCATTTTCATTTTTGTACTGAGGGTACAGGTGGCTCTTAGTCACATGCGAGAGCCCTACATGTGGCAGAGCTTACGGCGGTCCCCGTGGTGCGAACCACCCTACGTCATGTGCTGTGGAGAAACAGGGGTCTCCTCCTCAAAGGAGCGATAAACGCTGTGCAGGTGGTGTGCATGTTGATACTTTCATTAAAATATAGTTAACGGTGTATTTCTACATTCATTACAAATTGTCCTAAACATTGCAAAGTGCTTTTCAAAATTTCATGGATATTACTATTCCAATTTTATTGAGTCATATAGAAGCACAGAAGTCTGAAGTTTTTTGCTTCAAGAAGTTAGAGTGGAGACTGACTTAACACATCAAAGATCAGTTCTGCTACAAACTTCCTATGTGGTTATAAGCAAGTCCTTTGAGACAGACAAGCCATACTCTCGACTTGGTTCTTAGGATTTCAGCTTATTATTGATTTCCTTTTTTCACACCCTTTACTATAGTTTTCTCTGCCAGTTCTGTACTCTGTAATAGACAAATTGTGTTTCAAAAAAAAGTAACACTTATAAGTAAAATTAATTTTAAAGAAATTGTCAAACTTTTGATCAGACCTTTTTCAGCTACTTTGTTGAAGGGGGATTACTATATATATGTAATATTTGTAATACTTAGGTTGTTTCAATAGCATAATAATATATAAGATATTATAATATATAAAATGTTATGTGCATATATGTGTATGCACACATACAGTCCAGTTGTTAAGCTGGCAGCTTTAAGACTATATTGTCTCTTGGTAATTGATAGGTACTATAAAAATCTGCATATTAAAAATACTGAAGCCATAATGGACATGTTCAAGTTTTGTCTATGTGTCTTGATCTGTTAGAAGAAAAAAATTTAAGAACTTAGATGTGACTGCAAGATTATTGTTCAGCTTTTATCTGTTCTTCCCTGAATTTATTATCCTCAAGATAGGTTCTATTTTGCAGAAGCAACATAGATATTTTGGTCAGAATAGTTTTAAGCATTTACAAGAAACAGTCAAAAAGGTTGAGGGAAAGGAGTTAAATCAGAGCAGGTCAGAAAAGAGATGGTGACTATTTAAAACAAATAAGCTGTAAGAAACTGAGGTGTTGACCAAACTCAGTCATGCAATGTGGAGTGCTTTTTTTTTCTTACAGCTCCAGCTTTTCATGTCAAGTGATTACTCTTAAGAAACTCTCCTTTTACTTAAGAAAACATCTGCCTCTTAAGATAAAAAGAGAAGCTTGAAATGTGAGCCAAAATTCTGGTGCAGAGGTATCAAATGAAAAGGTCAAAATACAGTGTTTAAAAAAAATTAAACTATGGTTAAGACCCTATTTTGTATTTTGGAATTCATGGGACTGGAAGTGTTGGAGCTGGAGGCAACGCAGCATTAGCAAAGAGGACGCAAGAATTGGTGAGATGGAGCAGGGGCGTGAGCAGGAATACTGCAGCGGGGCGCATAAGTAGTCTAAGCACATACACCAGCACTGCAGGTGCTATTATGATTATAAATGGGAAGAAAATCTACTTGAATTATGCTGTTTTGACTCTAGACAGACTGATTTTACAGTTCCTTGCACAGTGCTTCAGATGCATCTGTTTGCACAATGTGTTCATCTTCTGGATGAATATGTAACTACGACTTGCGGGCTGACATACCGCCTCCTGTATGCAAAGGGCACGTATGTGCTCTGGCCTCGAAGTCTTTCGCAGCAACTGAAAAAGAGCAGTGAAGGCTTCCCCAATGTAAAAGCTTCAAGTGCGTAACTATTTGGATAACCTTATTGCCTTTAAGTGAGTTATAGTGCAAAAAGGTAGTTAAATATACATAAACTGCTTTTCAGAGTTTACGAAGAACATGACTAATTATCTGAAGAAGAGAGATGGTATTAACTCTCTATCTGGGCACAGTAATCTGATATGTTTAATATCTTCTTTTTTACTGTCTTGTATTCAAAGATTTTTATTTTGTTCCTGCCTAACTAGGGTAGAGAAACTGCCTTGAATGCAGTCACGAGACAAATCTTGTTCTGAGTGGCAGCCACCCTGTTGTTTCTCCTGGGAGGGATTATTATAGTAGTTAAACATTAATCATCCATTTGTAGATACTGCTCTGAGCTACTGATGGCTGGGGCGGGAGGAGGAGGAGGTCGGTCTAGACATCTTAGTGCTCTGTCTTTCTTGCCTAAGGTCCTTCAAAAATAGTTATTTCTCCTTGGAAGAAGAATGGGCAGAATAAAGGTGTACTTTTTATGTCTGAAACCCAGTGTGATGAAGTGCTAAAAGTCTGTCAGGTTGTTTGAAAACGAAGTTTTAAGAAGTTTTCTGTATTAAAGAAGCATCCATTTTGAGTAACACCTCTCAGACCATAAAAGTGATCTGCTCCCAGGTTGTTCACATTTATTCAGGTAGGAGAGTTGCTGACCAGAAGTGGAGCTGTGGGAAAGACCACTGCTTGGCAGGGAAAGCAGTGAACAGAGGTTGGAGGATGAGGAGGATCAGATACGAAGGGTAAAGATGAATACCCAACAATAGATTGTTGTTTTAACTAAATTACTTGGCTTCCTCAATCAGATGTTTAAGATATCCAGTCTGATAATAATATGCTGTCACCACACATTTAGTCAAATAACCCTCTAGGAGACTGAACCAGGAAGTTATTGCATAAGAGATTACGTTTTTATTTTATGAATGGTGATTTTGGGTGCTTGTATAGATCGTCAAACTTCATTGATCAAAAAACCCCCTTTAACATGGAAAAAACACTTTCTGTCAAAAGAGCTAAACAAATATGTAAACAGAAGTTTTTCACTGAAACCTCTATTCATTTTTCCTTCTCAGCAGGCAGAGAGATTCACAAAAAATAAATGCATAAGATTAGAAAACAGAGCTAATTTGCCTTATAATCAAAGTTAATGATGAAAATATAAAATTATTATCATAGAATAGAATTTATATTATCATACATCACAACAGCAGCTTTGAATGATCAGGACTGTTGTGCAAGGAAAAATAATCAAGTCTAACCAGTTCTCTTTCAAAATTCCAAGACAAGTAGGTAGGTAGCAGGCAGTGCAGGCAGCATTCCAGGCTGATGAAAAGTGTTCTGATTGCAAGAGGAGAGCGCTTGACTTTCCAGCTGTTGCCTGCCTGCCTGCCTGAGTTTTGGCTTGCTCACAGGTGATTTACTATTGAGGTAACTATTAAGCAGGATAAGTGTTTACTTAGGGCGCTGATTTTTTGGCACATAATAGAAAAAGAAAATTTCGTTCCTATGTCTTGCACGTGTCCAGGCTTTAACCCCCAACAAGGAAAAAGATGACATAATAGGGGTTTCGTGTATGACTAAGGCATGCTTCTCAAGGATCCTTTTTATCTCCAGCTGGAACAGAGGTGGTTTCCTTCTAGAGCTCTGGCTGGCTTTGCTTTCAGGGCCCAATTTGGAAGACGTCTAACTCATGGCACAATTTGCGTATCAGCGCAATCTGCCAAGAAGAGACAAGGCGCATTTGTAGCAGAGCAAATAAATAAGGAGAAGCAAGCTCCTTAGTCCATCTCCTTCGAGATGAAAGTTACGTTGGAGTTGGCATTTTATTATGTGTCAAATTATAATTTGGATAGTAAGATGATGCAGTGTTAGTTTTCTCAAGCCATTTTTTGCACCTTTTCACACAGTTTTAGCTGACGTTTTTACATGTGTTCCAATAAGCAATCCTTGCAATTTTTTTTTTTTATTTTTTTTGAGCCACAGAGCAAGCTGTGTAAAAAGAGTATGGTTGAACCTGTTGCAGGGCAGGGGAAGGGGCTAGATGATGTAAGGTCCTTTCTCTCTCACTTTCATACAATTTTTTCCTTTGAAGTTTTTGCATTTTCTGTTTGCACTTTTATATGCTGTTTCTTATGTAATTTTAATAAACTTTAGATAATTTGTAAGATCAGTAGAGAAATATGCAGCCAGTTACTCTTATTCACTGCTGTAGTTTATTTTGAGGAGTATGTTTGTGTCCAAGCCAAGGACCAGAAGAGGGGCTGACAACTTCTATGTGGTCAACTTGCTATGACTGCAGAGTTAACTCTGAGTGCCACCTACCTCCTCAAGTCATGCATACAAAATAGAAGTGAATTAAAAGTGCTGTTTGAATTGACTAAGATGTTTTAAAATCTGTTGATGGCTTTAAACTGTTCTGTAACTAAATCTCTGAATGAGCATTGTTGCTAGTCAAAAATTATTTCAGTCCCTAGTACCAAGATTATCGCAGTTCAGAAAATTGATGTGAATCCAAAAATACATGATTGCCCATTTAAGATTCCATTTCAGTAAATGATTGAAGTATCAAAAATACTCCTGCTTCTTGTCTAATTTAATCTTGAATTGTGAATTATGAATTTGTTTGATTTGGTTTTTAGAACACAGAATGCCAAGAATAATTCTCTCACAAACACTTGATAATCTGCGCATTTGTTTTCAGTACACGTTTTGGAACTTCATACCGAAAAATTTGTTTGAGCAATTCAGAAGAATAGCTAACTTCTATTTTCTGATCATTTTCCTTGTTCAGGTAAGCTATCCCCATTTTTCAATAAATTTCTGGACTCTTCCTAAAAACAAAGGAGTTGAAAAAGATTTAAAAATGCACTGGTTTTGATGACTGAAGAGGTAAGTGGTTCAGCCTGGACAGCCTTCTACACTGATGATGTGACAAAAGGAGTTTTATTTTGTTGCCAAGTTGTAAATGTGAATTTAAGCCTAAAGAGAAATTGACACCATCACTGGTTTGATGGCAGGACATCTCTTGATAAAATTGAAAAGAATTAGTATAATTTTTATTTTTATTTTGTAATAAACAAACATCCAGATCAGTAAAACCATTGTTATAAACTATGTTGATGATGAACTTTTGTTGATTTTGCAAAATACTGTTTTGGTTTTTTTTTTAATAACAATGATGCCTTGGCAGAAATTTTCCATCTGCAGTCATCAAAGCCTGTAGAGAAACAGAAATACAGATGCTTATACAATACTTGCATAGGGTGGTGCATAAATGCTTGGTTTTGTAATTATTACCTCAGATAACTAGTTTGCTGCTATCTAGATGTCTTTCACAATCACTTAAATGTGCTAAACAATAAAATGTTACTAAGTGAAGTGAAAAAGCTGTATTATTTTGCACACCAGATTGTGCAGCAAGAAAAGCTATGCAGATTCCCAGGACAATTTGGATTTACTCCCTCTCTGGATTCTAACTCTTTGACCTGTGGCTTCTGCAATTCAAGATTTACTCCTTGCATGCATAAGAACAGATGTATTGTGTAACATGTAAAAAAAGTGCCATGCTAATTTTTAGTGCTGCTCAGTAATTTTGTCTCCAAAGCTGCAGCTTTCCAGTCTGGTACTTACTTAAACTCTTGCAGGCAAATATTTTTCTAGGCATTAGCATCTGAATGTTACTGTGATCTAAATACAGTATTGTATCTTATTATAGCATATACTTATTTTTCAAATTTTGTTAATATAGTATGTATTCTTAAAATTGTATTAAAGTACTGTTCTTTTTAATTTAAGTTCTGTGGTGCTTTGTAACATATTGGTGAAATGATTACTTGAAACATCTTGCTTGAAAAATTGACTGCTTACATTCACAAAAATATAACCAGAAAACATTTGTTCCTCTCGTTGCAGTTAATTATTGATACACCTACTAGTCCAGTTACAAGTGGACTTCCACTTTTATTTGTCATCACTGTAACAGCTATCAAACAGGTGAGTAATTTAGTGAGCAAAAGTAAAACTAAAGAGAACATTATTATTTGTTTTGCATTTTAATTTTCCCTGCCTTTTTGTGTTAGACTGTCTTAAGGCAATGCCTAAAGAATGGTTGTGATGAATTCTGGCAGAGTAGTTCTATTTTTGTTTCTGTAGTTTAAGTATAATTGGTTGCTATATGATGATGTCTTACTAATTCAACAAAGGCTTCTAAATTATTTCATACTTTTTATGTCCTTGTGTTCCAAGGAATCATTTACATTCTTGTGTTCACTCAGCACACTTCGACTTTGGTTTGTTTCTAAATAGCTGTCCACGTCCTATTGTGTTTTTCCATAATGACTGAAAATGAGTTTAGTAAGAACTATAAAAACTTACAAGATAAATCTGCTTTAACCTTTGAGCTTACCTTAGCCTTTATGGTATGGACAGATAATAGAAATTATTTTGCTTCAAGTCTTCAGTATTTGTTGATAGTAATCTACAGTTCATAACGATAGCTGCAGTGCTTTCTACAGGTAGCATTGAACAGATTTTACTGTATTCGCTCATTTTTGATGTGAAAATTAATCCATAAAATTGAAATACTTTTTAGAAATTAGTTCTTGCCACATCATTGAGTATAAAAGATCCTAACAGAAGTTGTTCTGTCAAAATCAAATTGCATAATACAGCTATGGAATTGTATAGGTTTGCCATTTCACTTTCCAGTTAGTACTATGGAAAGGAAAAGGTTAAGGTAGTTTTTCACCTGCTACCCTAATGCTGTAGTGCTACAGTTGACATAAGCACTTAAATGTAGGTGGGATCTTACTGAAATTAGTGGAATCTCAGATTAATATAGAAAGTTTTAATTCATATGGGGATATTACAATCAGATCTGTATGTTATCAGAGCTTCTGATATTACAGATTTGGTCTGGATCAGGAATGAATGAGGAATGAGCTTGTGATTGCCCTTCTGTTGATTTAGCCAGAGCCAAATTTGTTGCCTTTGTGAGTTTCAGGCCAGCTGCAGGAGGACAGAGGATAACTGGTATGGCATAAGCCTTGCTAAGTTAATTTATCAAAAACTTTGCTAAATTTGAACTAGCAAATGAGATTATAAGCAGTACTTTGCATTCGGTGCCTACAACACTCTTCTGCATTTACTGTACTATCTCACTGTAGCCACAGAGTAGTTTCTAAAAATCTGGGCTCCTAAAGTAACAGTAACAAATAACAGTCTTTACAGTGGTTCTGTTGCATGTTTGGCTTTTTGCCTTCAGTCCAATTTAATGATAATTGCTCCTGCAGGACGGCCATCAGTGTAAGAACCGAGTAGCACAGTGAGTTCCCTTTCAAGGATTGGTCTTCACTGGATCTCTGGGTCCAGAGACCAGCCATTTCTTTCCTTCGTTTCAGTGAATGGAATGTCAATGTGAAAGGAAAATCTACACAGACAGCTTGATTTTCAGCATCTTTTGCTGGGCCGCTTGAAGGAATTAGCACTTTCCATGGGCATAAGAAAGATTTCTCATGTCATGCTTCAAAAAAATGTCTTCCAAGAAGTAGTTGAACATCAAGACAGTTTCTAGGTCAGAGTGCTCCTCATTTTAGCTCAAAACTTGTAGAGGGGGGGATCTGTATTTCTTACATACCTATGATGGACTATGATGATTAAAACAGTGACTAACGAAAATGAGGATGTGGTGTGCTGACCCTGGCCAGCAGCCAAACACCCACCCAGCTTCTCGCTCGCTCCCCTCGCTGGCGGAAAATAGAGGGAAGGTGAAGAGACTTGTGTATCATGTTAGTGACGCTTTGGTAGGCAAAGCAACAGCCGTGCACACAAGCCAAGAAAATAAGGAGTTCGTTCACTTCTTCCCATCAGCAGGCAGATGTCCAGCCGCTTCTCGGAAAGCAGGGCCTCGGCACATGTAACGCTTGCTTAGGAGAGCAAACGCTATCACCGCAAACGACCCTTTCTGCCTGCCTTCCCTGAGCTTTCCTTGCTGAGCACAATGTCCCATGGTGTGGAATATCCCCTCGGTCAGTTTGAGTCTGCTGTCCAGGCGGTGTCCCCTCCCAGCCTCTTGGCCGCTGCCAGCCTACCGGCCTTTTTCTGGTGTGTGGGGAGGTTGGGGAGAAAGCCTCGGGCTGTGCAAGCTCTGTTCAGCAGCAGCCAAAACACTGGGGTGTAACCAGCGCTCCTCTAGCCCCAGGTACAAAGCGCAGCAGCACATGGGCTGCTGCGGAGAAAGTTAACTCCATCCCAGCCGGACCTAGAACAGAGAGCAATTGTGATTGTCCCTGAATAGGATAACTGATTACCTTCACAGTTGTTGTGCTAAAGGTGGACTTTTCCTTCATTAGTTTTCAAAGAAACTACAGAGAGCAGTGTTTGCATTTCTTTACACTGCCAACTATACACAATTGAGTGTATTCCATAGTAGAAGTTGGCTCTTGCTGGTGACCAAAAGTCATGATACGTGCAATAGCTAGTATTTTTGGTGTGGCTATCCCACTCTGAAGATTTTGAATCTTACACTTTAGAGTCTTGCTGTAGTTTGGTCGTGGCCTACTAAAGCCTGGATTATGACATGCTGTGCCTAGTACTGCAGTTCCATCTGCCTCCTTGAGTCTTTCTCCCGACAACTGGTGCAGACCTGGGGACCTGCTTGAGGAGCCAGCCGTGCCAGCCCCTGGAAGTATATTACACTAAAGTTATAAAGAGACTGTGAGTTCCCAGATTGTCACTTGAGAGCATCCAGGGTCATGATACTTTTGTTCTACATTGAATTTTCAAATATGTTCAAGAGAATTAGATGTAAAGATGCTATGGACTACAAGTGGTATTTTCCATCTCTTAACCAATGGTGTCTTTGTCAGTCCCAATCTTTATCCCATGGCAGGACTTTTTGAATGGAAAGTTGCAGATTCTCTGTCCTTTACTTTGTCTGTTTGTATAAAACACAAATTCATAGGATAATTGAGCAATCAAAATAGGTTATTCTGCAAAGTCTCTTAAAACAAAATTCTTCAGGACTATGTATATAGGGTTTAAAAGTTTGACATAATTGCATGACAATCAGGAAATATGACCACCTTCAGTCATGTCATCACTTTGTCATCTTTCAATCTCAAGTCCCAGTCTTCCAAAATATATTTTCTACACTTTCATCTTCTCAGCAACTGCTTCTGTAAGTACTTTGCACTTGCTCAAGAGTCAACAGAGCATGAGCAAGAGATGATAGCTTAAACATCAGAAATTGTTCTACACATTGTAAACATCCCTATTCATCAAAACGTCTTCATTAAAATATATAATTTTGTTGGCTAATTGTAACCATGAATGCTCTTTTTCATATATGTCCAACATGAGTGTATTACTGACATGTATCTCACAGTTTCATTTGTTCTAGTGAGAATATTTTCTTTTTTTTTTTCCTTATCTTGATCAAGGATAACTTTTAAAATTTTTGTTACAAGCTAGAGCTGTTCTGTCTTTATAGCCAAATATGCATCACTGTGTCATTCCATTTCGCTGTTTTCTAGGGTTATGAAGATTGGCTTCGACATAAAGCTGACAATGCAATGAACCAATGCCCTGTTCATTTCATTCAACATGGTAAACTGGTTAGAAAGCAAAGCCGAAAATTAAGAGTAAGTAACTATGACTTAACAGAATTTAAGAGTCAGGCTTTACTGCACACCTCTTGTAAAATAAGTTACACAGAGATGTAGTGTGATGATGTTGTAGAATTTATTACATTTAATGGAGATTAGACCTACAATATACTAGTTTTTAATTTAATGCCTCTGAATAACGTATTTTTAGAAGCTAGGTATGTTTCTGCTTTATCTTTGCTTTGTTAACTCCTCTCATAATTGTTCCTTTCACTTTCTATCTTTTAACTTGGAATTTCAGTCATGATTTGTCTTTTGTCGTTTCTCCATTTTTGGTCTTCTCGTGGTTATGCACATTAATAATTTATTTAAGCCTGATTATGATAGTCAATGCTACTGATGGGTTCTCTGTATACAACAGATTTATACGCATACATATATATACACAACACATTCAGAATACTTTCTTCACTACCCTTCAAATCACAGCCAAATCATTGGCCGCCTGAATGCTGCTACATTCCTTTCCTGGTATTTTGAAGGTTATTTTCAGAAATTAATTTCTTCTGCTGCCTTTTTTTGAGCAGATTAACTTTTCATCATTATTGTCTTTAGAACTCAGCAAATTTGATAGATATTTGTTTGGATTTTCCTTATTTCTAGTGTCTTTGTTAGGGGTGTCTTTTTCTGCTCTGCCTTGTTTGGGCATAAATGGCTGTGCAATGTTCACAGCCCTTCTGCTGTGACCTTCCCTTTGAGTGTGACAGCTTCTGCCTAGGGCTTCCCAGTAATAAAAAAATGAAGCATCACATGCTGAGTATTCCATGTGTGTAACTAATTCCAAATAAAAATAATAAATTACCTTCTAAGTGGAATTTGTATTCCATCCATTAATCTATTGCCCATATTTTCTCAATTTCTCCCCTGTTCTTTGCCGTTCAGAGATTATATATTTTGAGCAACCAAATGACAGGAGAGACAGGCATAGGAAACATTTGCATGGAAAGGGATATCTGTATGTATGGGTAAAAGGGTATAATTCTGACCTGTATTAGGCAAGAAAACAGACTAGATCATATAAAGGTAGACCCTTCTGCACCTAAAGCCTCTGGACTTTTGATTAAAGAAAGGAAAAAAAAAGAATTGCTAAAAGCCAGGGTTCCTTTTTCACAGAATGACAGAGCGGGTGAGGTTGGCAGGCATCTGGAGGTCATCTGGTCCAACCGACCAGCTCGAGGAAGGGCCGCCGAGCGCTGGTTGCCCAGGACCGTGTCCGGACAGGTTTTGAATATCTGCAAGGAGGGAGACCCCACAGCCTCCCTGGGCAACCCGTGCCAGTGCCCAGTCACCCTCGCAGTGGAAATGAGAGGGACCCTCCCATGGTTCGGGTTGTGCCCATTGCCTCTGGTCCTGTCACTGGGCACCACTGGAAAGAGCCAGGCTCCGTCCTCTTTGCACTGTTAGCAAAGTTGTCAGAACACCTTTTAGATTTTGCTAAGATGTTCTTTGCTAGTACTTTTTATTTGTTTGGGGGTTTTTTCTTATTCCTGCCTTTGTTTCTTGTGCAAATTGTTTCGATTATTAACTACTGTTTTAATAGGCTGTTGTATTTTAGATTGTTTCTGGCTTGCGGGGTGACTTATATGCCACGGCTTACAGAGAGAATCTTGCTAGATTAATAAATAATAAGGATCATTCAACGCTATGATCTGTGAAAATCATAAGTAAGAGGACTCTTTTGTCTTTGAGTTGGACCTAAAATCTCACTTTCTCGTGTGTAAATGTTTTCAGTGGCAACTTAAAAAAAACTCCAGACGCAGTGGGCATTTTTAGTTGTGCTTGTTCTTGTAGTGACACTTGACTCTCGGGAAGGGTTTGTTCGCTAAACTGGCCTCCCAGCTTTCTCTCTGGCCAGATTCAATGTTCTGAAGAATTCTGATTTTTCCTTTTATGGCATCTGTAGAGGAGATTAAACTTGCAGTAATATCACTGTGTCTTAGGTAGCTGAGAAATTAACATTGTTTTCAGTGGTAAAGAGAGCTAGTAAAAATCAAAATAGTTATGTGGTGTTCTTACAGTTTGTTCTAGGAATAGGTGGCTTCTCTGACACCGAACAGTTTATTCAAGATAATTCCTTAACAGTGTTTTGTCTGGCTTTGGCAAAATTCTCACTTTGAGAGCTTTATTATAATTTATCATGTCACCATCTTTCATAATTAATGATTTTGTGGCAAAAGGCAGGTTCTTTTGAAGACGGGTCTTGGGAAGAATAAGGCAACTCGGACAGTAGTCCGGTCCGTCAGGGTGCACCGCTCTTTGGGCTGAAGGCTCTGCACTGGTCAGGCGGGCTCCAGCCAAGGCTCTCGCTGCCTCTGCTTCCAAACCCACCCCTCCTCTGTCTCACTGCGTCCCTGGGGCTGCAGAATGATACGTGAGAAGTCGCTTAATCAAAAGGAAATATATGAGGAAATTAATCCTTCCTAAAATTGAACAGCCCCAAACTTCTTATTGGTTAAAATTGGCTTTTTCCCCCAAGAAATGGAGTAGCTAATTATCATTATGCTGGTTTAATAATCTCTAGGTTTTGTTCAGAGGCTGAAAATTAGTAAACCGTACAGCTCTCCTGCTGCACTAGAAGTCGTGATTTTCAAAA
Source organism: Aviceda cuculoides (assembly GCA_035590195.1). Lineage (NCBI taxonomy): Eukaryota > Metazoa > Chordata > Aves > Accipitriformes > Accipitridae > Aviceda > Aviceda cuculoides. The sequence goes on from JAVJGG010000058.1 coordinate 2,294,159, forward strand.
AGATGCCATCGTTTACACAAAAGGTGGAAAATATCTTATTGAAGTTTCTGTTAATTTTCATACCTGATTGTTGCAGGTATGCTTAGCAACTTGCATTCTCCTATGCCATATATACAATCTGCAATTTTTCGTAGATATTGGTTAGTAAAAAGCCTTTTTCATATCTACAAGAAGTTAAATCTCGTTTATTATCATCATCCTAGTTCTTCAGTACATGTTAGTAAATCTTATCTAACCTGTCACAATTTTATTTTTAGATGTTACTATTGCTGGTTGTTACTGGACTATTTTGCTTCACTGGAATTTACTGACTCCTGCCAACTGCTAAGGATATTGGAGTTTAGCTTTATAAGTGTATCATAAGAACAATGATTAAGCTGGATCATATGATAATGAATTATGACATAAAAGTATACTGAACAGATGTTGAGCTACATGAAAAATTGCAAAAAATACATATCTCGATGGGATTTTTACTGAAACTTTGATATTCTTAAATCATCTAGTATATCTTTGCCATTTGTTCATTTTTTTTATATTCCTTTGTGAAAGATGACCTCCAAAAATGTATTAAAGGCTGTTTTTTTCAAATGAGTGGTTTACAGTAATATTTTGAATTTATAGTTGGTTGGCTGTTCTGTGACACTCTAACCTGCTGTAAGATATTATCTATGTTTGCATGAATAAAAATTAGTTTGCTTACCTTTAAACATGGATAAAAATAGGATGGACTTCTAGTCATAAATTCTGCTGAAAATATATCCTGTTTTTATTGGCAGACTTGGAATTCTTGGCTTTTTCAGCTATTTCTGCTTACAGTGTTCAGAGCTAGATGCTTAGCCTTAAGAGCCGAAGAGAGTAGCTCACGTCTCTGTTTTTGAAACAATATTTTGTTGTATTTAGTGTTAAAACAAGGATAGTATCTTCCATCTCTCAGTGTTGCAAAACTTAGTAAACTGACAGTACGTGCAAAATGGTTATCCCGAGAGGACCGGTAGTAGACAGTAGACCTCAGTCATTCCACAAGCCGTAATTCAGTTTTTCAGAGACGTTTCTGTAGTTCTTTACTCATGTGGTAAAATCCTGGTGTAAATAAAAATAGTTTGGGCTGCTACATAAGTGATAAATGTATTTAATTTTATTGTGTTTTTTTTCCCTAGGTTGGAGATATTGTAATGGTAAAAGAAGATGAAACATTCCCATGTGACTTAATATTTCTATCAAGTAGTAGAGGAGATGGAACATGTTTCGTTACAACAGCTAGTTTGGATGGTGAATCCAGTCATAAAGTAATAAAAAGTTCTACAATTTCTTTTTAAGGCAAAGTTCGCATTTAATTTTTTACACAGATTACAGTATGATTTCATGCTTATATGTGTGAGCAGATGCACTAACTTGTGTAACTTATGTTTCTACCAGTTGACTTCATATCTCTTAAAATATCGGGTTTTTTATGGAAAGTTTTAAAATGTATGTATTTGTGATTTTTGTCTGTGTCCAGTTTAGGCATGCAGATGACAGAGATAATGCACAAAATTTTTTGTATTTAAATGCTTTCACGGCGACCTGGAAGGTACTTGCATATAATGTACAAAGATTCCCAATTAGGAGCATGTAAAGGTGCATCTTATTAGAACTATGAGCTCTTATGTAAAAGCTAGTAAATCTATTTTGTGCTCAGCTGAAGTATATGTGCAGATTAATGTCTTTTATATCTGTCCTTACTTTTTTGAGTTTATTTACACCTTTTTATTCATTCCAGACTTACTATGCTGTTCAAGATACAAAGGCATTTCACAATGAACAAGAAATAGATGCACTCCATGCTACCATTGAATGTGAACAACCTCAGCCTGACCTTTATAAGTAAGAAAATAATTCTTACCTGTTTCATCTAAGGTATCCTACCAATAAATCATAAGAGTATCATAATGAAAAGATACCAGCTGGATCTGCCTGGTTAGAGTGGGCACCAGGGTGAGCTGGAAGACAGGTTAGCCTTCCACCCATGCTCCTTTCCTGCAAGTAGTTCGCTGGTCTGCTGTAGGGCAGTGGTCTCTAAAGGGGGTACACACGATGATCCATTGGGGTGCATGACAAAAAATTTAGAACCTCTATTTATTTTTTAAATTAAAAAAAAGAAAAAAATTAAGCTTTACTAGTATTTAATATTGGCACCGGCACCCTTCCTCAGTCCGTGTGTCACATACAGTTCACGAGGAGTCCCGGGAGAAGAGAGGGTGCTCCACAACACGGAGAGGTTGCCAGTGGCACCCTCACCCGTTTCTTTTGCTTTCAGCGTATTGTGTAGTGTTGCAGTTTATGTGTGCCTGGTTAAGTGGATTTACGGATTATATTATCTAGTTCTAACTAAAGTAACCCTCACATGACAGTCAAGTGGCTTAAAAAGATTCCCACAAAGAAGCTGTGGATTGAAGTTAATACTAAATGCAAGCACAAGTGAACAAGACAATGGCAAACACTTCCACTCCTAGCATGAGCTTTTCCTCAGCCACGAGATAAAAACAATGCCAATCTGATTAGATCTGACAAGAAGTTGGCGAAAAAAATCTGAAATTGTCAAGACTATTTGAAATATGGATTTATATCTGCTATTGTTAACAATGAACTGCACCCTACACGCTTTGAGATACTAAGTAATGATAGTATGAAGCCATCATGGTTAGAAGACATTTAAAAGCTAAGCATCCAGAACACGAAAAAAAACCTCTAAAGTTTTTTAGCAATGTATAATACTTGACATTTCACAAAAGTACTGTATAAAATTTCACTAAACGTAATAATAAATCTTCAAAAGCCACTTTTGAGGTTTCTTGCTTAAGAGTGAAAGACGAAAAGCCAGATACCATTGGGGAAACTTGCTCTGCCTGCCGCAGTAAAAATAGCTGAAATAATACATAGAAAACAATATGGCAACAAACTAAAATGCACTCTTTTATCAGCAAATATTGTTGGAAGATGCAGAGGAGACATTGCTTATTTCTGAGGTGTGGAGGTATTGCTTTTTCCCTGATCTCAGTGACCAAGAAACTGGTCTAGAAATCTGCAAGAGAACAGCTTCTTTAGAAAACTGATTCCATGAATGGCTTGATCCTTTTTCAAATACATGGCTCACGAGGTGAACATTTGCAAGTTGAAGCTCACGCCATTATAGATGGTGGAATTTGCTGGGACAGCTATTGAAACACAAATAACGAGCACACTTATTGGTAGACAGCTTCTATCTCTGCCAGTTTTACTTGGCACTTTACATCTCCACAAACCACGACAGTGAATCTTTCTTCCCAAAGGCGCATAGTCATTTTACGTCGTGATGTATCATAACAAACTGTTCGGTGTCTTTAGATGGGGCTCTGCTGCCTTGTGTCTCTGAGCCTGAGAGGTTCCCACCCGCTCCGCAGTTTCCTCTGCCATCCAGAACACTAATGTCTGGCTTAATCCCTTTTGGGCGGAGGTTACCCACTTGCACAGTGGTACTGCAAATACAGTGTACTGAGTCTGTCTGGAATGGGGTTCATTTTCTTCGTGGCAGCCCGTGTGGTGTAGTGGCTTTGGTTTGTGACTGAAGTGTTAATAACACACTAGCGTTTTAGCTGTTGCTGAAAAGTGCTCGCACAGCGGTCGGGGCTTTCTCTGTTTCTCACTCTGCCCTCCAGCAAGTAGGCTGGGGTGGGCAAGGGCCTGAGAGTGGACACAGCCAGGACAGCTGAGCTCAGCTGACCAGAGGGATATATTCTGTGCCATACAGTGTCGTGCTCAGCAATAAAACTGGGGAGGGAGCAGCAATAAAACTGCTTGGAGACTTGGCTGGGCATCAGTCTGCTTATGGGAGGTGGTGAGTGGTTGCCGTTGCATCGCTTGTTTTTTTCTTCACTTCGTAAACTGTCACTATCTCACTTTTGCTCTTCCAGTTCTCTCCCCTAACCTCTGGGGAGGGAATAGCGAGAGGCTAGTGGGTGCTTAGCTGCTGTCCAGGGACAGCCCACCACATATAGATGAAATGTACTTAGAGAAATTAAGAGGGAAGATTGGTTATTGGCTCTATACTTTTGTTTTGTTTTGCTTTTAACTCAGTTGTAGGTTTTAGGTCTTGTAAAGGATAGTAATCATACTTTTACTTACCTCAGGTAGTTTAGAGAACAAGATTTCCTGTCTAATTAGAAGATTTATTCATAATTTTATAATCTGTTATATCTTTTAATACACAAACTTTGCATTGACTTAGTGTTCTGTGTATTTTTGTGTCTACCTGTTTTAAATATATCCATATGTATCTCTGTGTTCCTGTTTATTTCCTGGATAATCAGAGCATGTTTAATTGGAAGCTGTTTGCTCACTGTAATATATACTTCCTATGAAATACATCTCAGATAAGCTATTCTCACTTATGCTTTTTTAAATATGTATGTGTGGTATATATACATCTGTATAGAGAGGGAATTATATGTCCTTGTGATGTACATTTTAAAAAATTGAAATATCGGGACATATATATGTATGAATATGCAAATTAGCAGTGCTGCTAAAGTGCCTGCATATTTCCTTTACAGATTTGTTGGTCGAATAAATGTTTACCATGATAGGAATGAGCCTACTGCAAGGTAGGGAAAAAACAGAGTTTCTACACATTTAAACATTTTTAGAGTTGACTAAGTATCAGTAACGAGAATTAGCTTTGTTTCACCAACATTGTGCTGCCGTGTCTTATTGATAAAATATTTTTCTCTTAGAAGTTTACAGACTGTAATTTCATATATCATACATATTTCATATTTTAATCAGTTAATTTCTCTTATGTCTTTATTCAACTTCAGTTTTTATTTGATATGTATTGTATTTAGTTTCTAAATGACCTTGATAGGATTTTGACAGTACTTGTACAATACTGCTACGTTAGCATGGGGTCTTGATGGCGCACCAAACAGTATCAATATTATCACTTGTGTGTTTCTCTCATTTTTCTGCTTAGAAATCGAACAGTTTGAACATGCCAAATATCATGTGTAGTTTCACTAAGGAGATTTGTACATTTGTCTAAAATGTCCGCGATGTTGCCTTCCCAAACACAGGCAACGTGCAGGGAAGTGCATTTTGTATGTGGTGCAGGAGCCGGCGAGCTGTTACCCTGGCTCTGGCACCTGGAAGGGTCTGTCTCCTGGGCCACTAAGCTTCGCCCTGAAGTGAGCGCGGTGCGTTCTGCTCAAGGAGCAGTCTGTAGCCCAGGACATTCCGTGTCCAGCAAATGGAGAAGAAAAATGAAGCAGTACAAAAGAGGCGCGAGTCCTCCTGTCTTTTCTGCCTGGGATCTTCTGTCTACCAGCAAGGAAGAGACTTGCTGTACCTGATGTTGTTCAGGTCCTTGCCACAAAGAGGCAAAGCAGTAGGAGGGAAAGAATTCTCACTTGGGCGATATCCTAGACCCCAGCGTGTGGGAAGTTACTCCATTCCGGCTCAGTGCCTTCCTAACCTCGATGTGTCTGTAGATACCTAATTTGATATCTCGGTAAGCAAATTGGAGGGGAAATCCGGCCGCTGAGTGTGTCATTGTCATAGCTCCCTCAGGAAACGCCTGTATAACTGCACTGCAAAGCCGTCCAAAAATCTCTGTCACCCTCCAGAGTGACCACCTCTCGGCAGTCCTGGTCCGCGTTCTTCCTGGGCTCCCTCAGGGAAGAGGATCAGGCAGAGCATTGGCCACGTGAGCTGTTCTGGTGACAGCTGCCTACTTCCAGAGAGGAGGCATCCTTCCCTGGGGATCCTACTATCTTTTCCATGTTATGTATCATGTAATAGTAAATTGCTACAGTCTGCTGTGAAAACAGTCTTTTTTGCTTCTTCCACTTTAAAGATTCGTTTGACTAATAAAGTCGATCGGAAATGGCTTGGGTGGGAAAGGAAAAAAAGCAGAAAATACCTTTTCAGTCTCAACAGCAATAGACTGATCTGTGTATAACACTGTGAATAAGAAGAAAATCTGTGTCATTAAGGCTTGGATTCCTTGGACAGCAGTGTTGGAGCACTTGATATTTCTTACGGTCCTGGGGTTTTTGTTTGTTTGGGGTTTCTTGATGGGGGGCAGGGGGGGTCATACTACAAGAACACTTTGAATAGCGTTCAAAAATACTGAACTTACTTCTTGGTTCTTTTCCATTGCTGTATAGATAGTCTGACAGTTCTGCATGCTGTCTGTCTATAAAGTAGTCCTTGATTTTGCACTCATATGATGATTTGTATTGCATATCACGCTCCAAAATATTATTATAAACTGCATGGGGATCCTTACATTAATTCCCCTACTCCTCAATAAATTATTTTAACTATATTCATCTTTGTGCTTTGAAATGTACACAGCAAGTATCAAACAATACCTTGTATGCCACTTAAAATGGAAGAATGTATTGTTCTTAGTAAGTAATTCTACTATGCAAGACCCTATAGTTTATATAAGCCTAAAAAAGACTTGAATCAGTGTTTTTAAAAATGAGCATCTTACAATTAGGATGATGAGTCTTTATTTAGGTACCCACATATGTGATTTTTAGATGCATTTGGTTTAAGACTTGAATTGTGAAATTACGAGCTTACTTTTAGGCATCTCTTTTTTTAATTTTCACTTAAAAGCTTTAAATACTGCCTTGTAATTTTGGTACACAAAATAAAAATAATTGAGTAAAACTAATTTCCTGTTTTACGTGGCTTCCACTAAGGTCTGCTGTTTCTCTCTAAATATTTTTTATGTGTTGTAACGCTTATCCTTTGCAGGCCATTAGGATCTGAAAATCTGCTTCTTAGAGGAGCCACTTTAAAGAATACAGAAAAAATCTTCGGTAAGTATTTCTATTGATTATTTAAATGGATGCCGAAGTAATAAGCAAATGTCAAACAGGGTTACAACCCTACAGTTACTACTGAGCATATGATTTCTATTGAATAACTTGATTTACAACTTTTTAATAAGGTTTACTGTTGCTATAATTGCAGTAAAGTAACTATTAATGATGTACAACAACTAAAGAGATTTTTGGGAGAGGGATTTTGTAGTTTAGGCTTCAAAGATTAGTGAGGATGACTCAACTTCTTCATGTAAATATATGGCTTTTGAGCAAGCACTGTGAATTAATGTTGTTGTCCCAAAGCAGTTAATGAGGCTGTTGAAAAATTTTAAATTTGTCTTGCTCATTTGTCAAAACAAAGAAAAAAATCATACCCCAACCAGATATAAATATGGCTGATTAAAAAAACCAAACAAACCACTTAAACAGTTCCTGATCAAAATGAGACTTTCTGCTAGCCAGTACATTTCGTGTGTATGAATTGTCTTTGTTCCATGGAAAAATTTGAATATGTTAGCGGAAATAGGAAGCACAAACTAAGATACGTTTTTTTGAAAATTCTTTAAGAAAGCCTAGTGGGAGTCGTAGTTCCATTGTAACAAGCCACTCCTTGCTGGTGACAAAAGGGACAAGGATCCAAGTCATCCTCTATCATATACAACTTCTGTACTCCCAAGAAAGAAGATCAGAGATAGCTAGGAACTACTGAGCCTAAAATACCAAAATCTTGCAACTTTTTCACCAAAAAGGGTGTCAGAAGTATATATTAATTTAAACTTGCTCTCTTCGTTTTTAATTGTAATCTAAAATAGATGAACTAATATAATTAGCTTGTAGTAAGTATTTCTGTAAACTTTGGAGGATGGTTTTAATATTTCTGTTAACTTGTGTATGGGGCAGAGATGTTCCTAATACGAGCGGTTGTTTCTAGTCTGCCTAACACATACAGTGTTTGCCATTACTGCAGCGCAATGCATATCCTAAATTATTTTATTCTAGCAATGTACAGGTGTGCTGGTTTGATAAGTGCTTTAAATCCATCTTGTTGTTTACAGCTTCTTTTTGTTGTTGTATTTAATCTTCTGAAGTTTAGTCTCTTAATCTGTTATCAACAGGAAATTGGTAATATCAAAAGATCACTCTTTTCATGAATTGTTAAATTTTCCCAAAGCAAGCAAAATCGGTGACTGCCTTTTATTCTTCTTGGATGTATCCTGCAATTTAGGCCTATCTAGATTTGCTTTCTCAATGTATGACTTAGATTCTAAAATTAAAGCCAAAAAACCCCCTTAAAATGCAAGGAGATTTATTCAAAACCCAGCCTTGGTTTGGCTTTGATACATAGCAGCGTGTTAGTAATTGGGAACTGTGAGTCTGGAATGGGATGGAAATCCTGTTTAAAATTTCCCTCTAAGAACCAAGATATTAAAGCCATTTCTAGCTTCTGAGTATCTGATATGAAAGAAGAAATCCTTTGTTCTTTTTCTTCAGACTACACAGAATTAAAGACATGACAGAGTATAATAATCTGGTGAATTGTGCTTTCATTAAGTTATTGTACCACGCAATCTTTAGTAAAATAAGTTGTCTAATTTCAGGTGTTGCTATCTACACTGGCATGGAAACTAAGATGGCATTAAATTACCAGGCGAAGTCACAGAAGCGATCTGCTGTAGAAAAGTAAAATTTTTAATATTTATTTTGGGGGTGGAAAACTGCATGTTTGAATGGTGAATAAAAGGGGATTATCTTTTGGGTTTGTTTTTTTGAGAATAGTGTATGTTTCATTGATTTAACTTAAAAAATATGTATTTTTGTATATCATTTTTTACTTGTAAGACGAATCATATAACACCATATAAATGAGAATCTCAATATTGAATTGTTATTAAATGTTTTAAAAAGTGCTGCCTTAATGTAATGCTTACCTTTCGAAAATATGATGTGTTTTGTTGTTCTGGAACACTTTGCTTTCACTGGTTTGTGTACACCTACTGACAGTTTTCCATGATTATGTGCTTCAATTTTCTAACTTTCCTTTTCACTGCAAGTAAGTCTTGAATTCAGTAAAAAATTATTCTCTTGATGCACTTCACTTTGGATCAACTGCAGTAACACAAAGCCTGTCTGGGGCAGGTTTTCCATGATGTAGCTAAAATTGAAAGTTCCTTATAGGCATATATATTGGGAAAGGAAGACACTGCTATCCTCAAGGGATGAGCTGACATTGGTTGCTTACTTTTTTTTAATATAGAGAGGATTATTTTCTAGTCTTCCTCTGCTATCTGAAATCGTCAGCTCTGAGTAAGGTGTTCAACCTTGTGGAAAAAAAAAAATGATGTCGTTGATTAAGGCAAGAGGTACTGACCAGCTGGCAGCCCTTCTCTTACGCAGTGACTGAGCGATGAGGATGTGTCTCTTTCTGTTGTTATTGATGTATAACCCATGGCTTTTAGTTCATGCCCATCCTTAATGAAAGTATAATTTTAAATTTGGAGTGTTCTTGCTCTTTCTTTTTTTTAGATCTGTCTACAAAGAGTTAAACCATTACAGCTACATTGAAAAATGTTCTTGATAGATTTATATTTCTATAGGAGTACTTATGTAAGTGTTTTTATATTGGTTCAGGGAAATGGCATAAAAAGTTCTTCAGATACAAGCCTAGTTATTCTGTTTTGATTCTATCTATACTATTGTTTTCACTAATATCCTAGGTTTGGTAATGTGTCACGCATATTTTGGAAACAATTATAGCAGTTAACATTTGAAATAGAAAATGGTCCTCTAATATTTTTCTTCATTGGGAAAACAGTGTAGAGAAGTTATTTTACATCATAGCATTGTTAGACTTGCAGCAAATGTTAAGCTGAAGCAGAAGTCCAATGTTTTTTAATAAACTCTCTCTAGTTTATATGCTAATGGAAGTTTTTTTTTTTTTTTTAGATCAATGAATGTATTCCTTATTGTATACCTCTGTATTCTCATCAGTAAAGCACTAATAAATACTGTCCTGAAGTATGTCTGGCAGAGTGAACCATTTCGTGATGAGCCGTGGTATAATCAGAAAACAGAGCCAGAAAGGAAAAGAAATCTGGTATGGAAATAAAATAACAAAAAAGTTTCACTAAACCCTTAATTTATAAGAATCTTACTGAAAAGCATATACAGCCTGCTTGCTTACCAGTCATAAGTTGTAGCTTTTTTTTGCTAACAGTGGTGACAATACGTTTGTAGAAAGCTTGTATACTAAATTTTTGCACTTAAGTTTTATGTGTGAATGTAACTGAGGAGAAAATGTCTGGTTTAGTATAAGAAGCCTCATAAAAATGTTTTGGAGTTTCCTGTCGTTGATGTGAATTACTAAAGAACAGACCTCTTGCAGAGAAACATAGGACTGAAAAGAATCTCATTAATTGCTCTAGAACTTGACAACAATGATGTGTAACTTTACTGTACACCTGTATGTCTGTAAAGAAAAATACTAAGTTAAAACAAAAAAGCTTTTTTCTTCATGCCAAATTAGTTGTGATGTTATAAATCATGAAGGTATACATCCTGTGCTGAACCGTGAGCCATGAAAGGTGTTGCTTACTGTTTGAAAGTTATTAGAAAAAAAAAAAACTTGCCAATGTATGTAGTCATCTTTTGGTTTTTGATGGTATGTGAATAATCTGTATTTTCATCTTTTTTCTTTGGCAGTTTCTTCGAGCTTTTACAGACTTCCTCGCATTCATGGTTCTTTTCAACTACATTATTCCTGTATCCATGTATGTCACTGTGGAAATGCAAAAATTTCTTGGTTCTTATTTCCTTACATGGGATGAGGAAATGTTTGATGAGGACACGGGTGAAGGACCACTGGTGAATACTTCTGACCTCAATGAAGAGTTGGGACAGGTAAACTTCATCGAATGATAAATTTTTCAACTGTTTCTACCATAATTTTCTATTTTGAAATTGTCACTTCAATTTTTTTTTAATCTTAGTCTGCATTATTTTTAGTGCTGATTAATCTTAAAAATAAGATTTGAGGCCTTCAATTTTCAGAATAAAAAATTCTGCTTTCTCAGCCAGTCAGTGGAAATCAATTCATATTACTGTATTAGTAAAGGATAAATGCTTTAAGAAGGTAATGATTTCTCTCCATTGACTATAGAGGGACATTATATAAGCATCTGATTTCCTTAGAGTAAAAGTCAGATGGAAAAAACCCCTTTTTGTCTGGCTAGACTGACAGCAAATCTCCAGATACATGTTTCATGCAGTAAAATGATTGACTGTCACTCTCATTTTCCAGAAGAAATTCTATCTTTAGTATTCTGTGTTAAGAAAATTGTCACCTTGACACAGATAAGCACGAATATTTTTTGAGAAAATATTTAGAATCTCTATGAATTAAAAATGTTTCCACAGGCTTTCAAATAAATAAATAAGGTGGTGTATTTCCTTGGTTTTGTACAGCCAAACTAGTAATTAAGCTTTTAGGGACACATATCTATTTGGATAGAAGGTGGTACCAAATATTTTATTGTTATAGGAGACAGTCGGCACTGTCTCCCATAACATCCCCGTAGAGGAACAGATGGATTATGGTCTGGATGAGCAGCGAGGTGGATTGAAAACTGGCTGAACGTCCAGGCCCAGAGGGTGGTGGTCAGCGGTACGAACCCTTGTGGGAGACCAGTAACTAGCGGTGTACACCAGGGGTCGATACTGGGTCCAGTCCTGATCATTAATGGTCTGGCTGAGGAGGCCCAGTGTACCCTGGGGGCCACCCAGCTGGAAAGCAGCTCGGCAGAAAAGGACGTGGGGGTCCCGCCGGACACCGAGTTGAACATGAGGCAGCAGCGTGCCCTTACGGCAAAGGCGGCAAACGGTACGTCTGCGTGAGACAGAGGATTGCCAGCAGGTCAAGGGGGTGATCCTTCTCCTCTCCTCTGCGCTGGGGAGGCCACACCTGGAGCACTCTGTCCAGTTCTGGGCTCCCCAGTACAAGAGACGTGGGTATACTGGAGGGAGCCCAGTGAAGGGCCACAAAGATGGCGAAGGGAGTGGAGCATCTCTCATGTGAGGATGGTCCGAGAGCTGGGACTGTCCAGCCTGGAGGAGGGCAGGTTCAGGGAGGATCTTATCCATGTGTATAACTGCCTGAAGGGAGGGCGCAGAGAGGATGGAGCCAGGCTTTTTTCAGGAGTGTCCAGTGGCAGGACCAGAGGCAATGGGCACAGCCTGGAACAGGAGGGTCCGTCTGAACATCAGAAAACAGCGTTTTACTGTCACGGCGACTGAGCTGCCCGGGCAGGCTGTGGAGTCCCCATCGTAGAGATAACCAAAACCTGTCTGGACGTGGTCCTGGGCAAGCGGGTCTTGGTGGCCCTGCTTGAGCAGGGTGGGTGGACCAGATGACCTCCGGAGGTGCCCTCCGACCTCAACCGTTCTGTGATTCTGCTATGAAGAATAACTTACTACTACTAAATTTGTGTCGTCCCTGGAATGGGACCCTCATCAGTACTTGGCATTATTAGTATCAATCCAATGAACTAAATTTTGCTTCTACATTTTTGAAAGATACTATACATTGTATTTCTAATGAAGGCTTTGATTGCAAATCCTTATTTGTGGTTGTAGTAAATGCTATCATAGTGATATACGCACTTTATTCCTTTTTTCGTGTAACGGGTATTGATCCCAAAGCAGCACACTGAACGAATAGAAGACCTTTGCTTGATAGCAGTTTGTATCTTGTATAAATGTATTAACGAAACTGAATGTAGGAGTTGAGATGAAAGAAATCAGTATAAATCCTGCCCACTTTGAAAAAAGTTGAATACGGGTATTGTGTCTACAGATAACAAACCACTGGAAAACTTGGAAACTTGCCTTTTCAGATTAATGAATATTAGAAAAGTCAATCTAGGAGGAACATCCACATATTTGGTAACTTGTCTTATGACTGAGAGCGAAAATCTGTTTGTTTTTTTTTTATTTTGTTTGATGCACTTGATAAACGTTGAAGTTTGTTAAACAATCTGACGAATGTTAACTAATTGCCTTACTCCCAGTGCTTAATTCCTAACCTTCCATAATGCTCTCAGTTTATCAAATATATACATGCAATCTGTATACGATACCTATATCCAATATCCAAAATTGAGCTTGTGCCCATCTGGCTGTTCTGGTTTATAGTTCAGGTTTTGGTATTGGTTTTGATGTTGTTATCCTTAAATGCTGGGGCTCACTGTAGAAGATAAAATTAATGAAAAATTCAATATTGAGACAAAAGGAATGTTGCCAGGGCAATAACAGTCCCCATGTGTATAACTGTATATGACCATTCGTCCAGAATCCTCATTTAAACTAACGTAATTGTAGTGGGGAAATGTGATACTACCTTAAACACCATTCTGACAGTAACCAATCCAAATCCAAGCATGTACATTAAATAATGATCCCTGGGAAATGGAATTTGTGTGCGTTTTGTTGCCATAAATATCTGTCTTGCAGCAAGAAAGACATTAATAACCAAAATGGAGCTTGAGAGAAGAGTGAAAGTAGGTTAAACACATTATTTTTATGTATTATGAGGCAAAAGACAGCTTTCCTGATCTCTTGTATGATAAAATTTTTTGGGGCCCACCTTAGTGTGGAAGATGACTCCCAAAAGAAATTATCTTCCTTTTCTGAAAGAGCCTGCATAAGGATCTTTAAAGGAAGGTGTAACCCAGTAATAATCTCAGTTTTGTTAAGAGACCTTGGAAAATATCTGTTCCTATTCCTGCTGTTTTTAACTTGTGCTCATTTGCAGATTGAGTATGTCTTCACAGATAAAACAGGAACGTTAACGGAGAACAACATGGAATTCGTAGAATGTTGCATTGAAGGGCACGTTTATATTCCGCATGTTATCTGCAATGGCCAAATTCTCCACGACTGTACAGGCATTGATATGATTGATTCTTCTCCAGGAGGAAGTGGAAAGGTGTGATGACTCTTTCTAGGTGGTTCTTTTTTTACAGTGAAATGTGAAAATTGAACTGTGCTGATGAAGGCAATATTAGAAATATCCTTGAATTTCACTAAGCAAAGTAGATGACTCCATGAAATGCATCACAACATAGACATTGTCCTTCCCTAGTTTAGAGTAAGATTTAAGGGCTTAATACAAAGTTTCCCAACTTACTGCAGCTGTAAAACTGAATTAAATAAACCCCCCAAAATACAGAACTTTTTCTGGTTAATAGCTGAAGAAATGTAATAGCTGGTTTCCATTTAACATTAGCTACAGTAGGGAGGGCAAGGCAGGAAACTCCTCAAGGGGCAGAATGAGTGCTCAGCGCAAACACTTAGTCATTACTGAGTGAAGATGTGGCCAGAGAATGGTTTATAATCAAATTAAATTACTTTTAAATGTGACTTAATATAGCCACATCTGAAATGTGCTACACACAGCATGTATGTGCTGTGGCTTTCTTGCTGCGTGAAGCGAAGTTGAAAGTTAAGGAGACTTCACATGTCAACTGAGGAGTAGGGTGTAAATGGGCAGGATAATTGTGGCCAAAGGACAGTATATTTTTAAATACATCAATACAATCTCATACGTTGACCATACCCTTCACTATGGCAAAACAAGGCCTCTTAAAATATATTGGTGTAGTTCAGCAGCCCTGTGGCTCTCACCCATGGTCCTCAGAATGTTGTCCCAAGGTGCGCTGTGTTTTTATCTTGGAATTACAGCGACACAGTTTGTATTGAACAGCACAGAAGAATTCGATTCAGAAACAAAGATACAGGTAGAACACAGCCAGGTGTCAGAAGCTGTTATTGCCAAACCACCTGAAACTTTATGGAAGTTGTTGGCTCCAGCTGCCACAATGTCCATGCTCCTTTTATTTTACATAGCTCTGAGAGGCGTCCAAGCTGTGTGAGTAATTGAAATCTGTAAAGCCTGTTAACACTTGTGCTCCAGGTGCTGTGTCCCTCTTTAGGGTCTCAGAACTCCTAAAATTGTGCCTTGACTAGTATTTAATACAGGTTGTTAAAGTTTAAGCAGAAGTAAAGGAAAAAAACCCCTTTAGCCACATCTAGGCATTCAGAGGAGGCAGAAGATGCACACTTTCTGGTGGCGTCAGCAGCTTGACTTGCATGGCAATGCTGGTAGCACTGGCAGCTATTGAGCAGTTGTGTGGTTACCACTGGGAAAGACTGGGCTCCCCCTGAAGGGCAGGTGACCTGTGACACTGCCTTTATCTGATAATAAATGGCAGTAAGCGGTGACATTGCTAACCTTCCAAAAGAAAAGTTTTCAAAGAGATACTTGAAAGCGGTCACACATAATGACAACCATTCCTTTTATTTTTTAGGAGAGGGAGGAACTATTTTTCCGAGCTCTTTGTCTTTGCCACACTGTTCAGGTAAAAGATGATGACAGTGTAGATGGACTGAAGAAAAACCAGCTCTCAAGAAGATCTTGTATATATATTTCATCATCACCTGATGAAGTTGCTTTAGTTGAGGGAATACAGAGGTATGTGTATAATCAGGTATTACACTTCTTTAATCTAGAGATCTCATCGCTGAAGTTCAGAATTGTTTTCAGCACAAAAATTGTAATAACAAACACTAAATCATCTAGAAGTGATGATTTTCTTAACATACAGTCATGATTATTCGTATTTATAAATAAAATAAAAACAGTTGGGGGGGGTGGGGTTTTTGTTTGGTTGTTTGGGTTTTTTTTCCAGAAGATAAGCTTGGTCTTAAATCCTTATGACATTCTTAAACTGGATAATTACGTAATTGTTGCATTCATTCTCTTGATGTGTGTTTCATTTTACAGACTTGGTTACACCTATCTGAGGCTGAAGGACAATTTTATGGAGATCTTAAATCGGGAAAATAACATAGAGAAGTGAGTGGTTAAAAATATAACAAAATAGACTGATGTGTTTAATAAATCATTCTTTCTCTATACATTAATTTTTAATTCAGAAAAGTCAGAAATGATACATTTAGTAGAAAAATAAATGATCTACTAATACTTATAAGTTCTGTATTTTCACTTAGTCTGTTAGTTTGACAGTATATGCAATATGAAATATTAATATAACAACAAAGGTGTGGTGTGGTGAGAGGTTCATGACCTAATCTAATTGTTCCTAATAGTTTTGAGGACTTTGGGTATTTTTCCTTTGTTATATGGTAAATAATATTTTCTCAGCAGAAAATCATATGTACCCCATTTGTTCTTCATAAATAATCCTTATAATTTACATGACGGTAATATCTATAGAATAAACTTCTATAGCTGATTCAAAGAAAATTTAAAACAGTTACTGGTTTTTGTCATTTTCCTTTGACATGTAGAATAAATTTTGTAGACCATAATTTGAGTAAAATTTCCGATAACATTTAAGTAGTACAGCTGTTTAATGGGATCTACATACTTTTGAAAATGTTGCCTTACACTTCTGTAGCTGCCTGCTGGTTAAGGATATTGTATATCTCTGTCTTCCTGCGCGTGTGCTCTGCTAACTACGCAGGGGCTCTTGGACACAAATGCAGGAACTCTGCTGTTCTTCTTCCCCTTTTAGGGGAATGTGGAGGTTTTTTTCTGAAGGTTACTTCAGACTTTTGTGGCTCAACTCGTAAGAACTGGCATCAATATAATTTGATGATTTATGAAAACACTATAACTTTTTAGGAATTTTTTCCAAAATGCGTCACAGTTTGTAGACATAGGCCTGATCCAGCTCCTTGTTAGAATCAGTTGTAAATTTCAATGAAATGAACACTGTGGCCTTGCACAGGTTTGAATGCCAGGCTGTTGTAAGGACTTAGAACTGAATGATCTAATTAAATAAGCAGATCTATTTTACAAGGGAAATATTAAGAGGTGAACCGAAGAGATTGGGATTAATGATTGGGATGCTTATGTTTGCGCTGGAAAAAGGGGGGCTCTCTTACATAAAAGGAAATAAGTAAAAGAGTAAATGATAAAAGTATATAAACTGATGAATTACACAGAAACAGTACAACAGGAGCTTGTGTTCATTTTTCCTCCTAGAAAGAAAAGGGACATGGGATAAAATCAAATCATAAAATCAATGGTAAATATAAAAACAGTAAAAAAATGTTTTTTCACTTGAATAACTTGTCAGTTCACACTTGAGCAAGATTCTTGAAATTGGGTGGGCACTTTTGGGAGATAGGAATAGTCAAAATTAGAAAAATATTAAATAATGACTTCTGTGCAAACACGTATGCATTTCAAGTTCTAAGGCTATGCCTAGGCATTACAGGTAGGAATTTACTTTGGAAGCAGTACAGTGCTCTACTGCAAGGTTTCTAGTCTTAAATTACATTGACTATGCATCCAAAGATACTTAGGAATATCATGCAGACAAATTCTGTTTTAAGCAAGCAGGAGCCAAGGGCCTCCGCTATTTTTTATTTGTAACCTGCTGTTTCATTCTGTACTAGTTCCATATGCCATAGTACTCAACGTAATTTTCCATGTTAGCAGTCATGTTGTAATTGATAGGCTCGAAGTCGTAATAACCAGCTTAGGGGTCTGGAAAAGCAGAGCTGTTTAAAAACTATTCTGTTTCTGTTTCAGGTTTGAATTATTAGAGGTTTTGAGTTTTGATTCTGTGAGACGGCGAATGAGTGTGATTGTTAAATCTTCAACAGGTAGGGCTGTCGCATTCTGTTTCTTCTTAGCTGTTTAAGCATTAATCACAGTCTGTGTGCCTTTCTTTATAAAAAAGGGGACCGGGTACCAGCATGAGTGCAAACGTTATTAAAAAGTTGGAAGAAATCTTTTTGAAGACTTAGTAATTTGGATGGTTTTTTGACGAAAGATGTATCTGGCCATTTTGAATTCCTTATGCTGTCTCTTTCAGGTGATATATTTCTGTTTTGTAAGGGAGCAGATTCTTCCATATTTCCTAGAGTCAAAGAAGGCAAAATTGACCAAATACGATCCAGAGTTGAACGCAATGCAGTGGTAAGATTGCATTTTATTGATCTGTTCAAGCGATATCAGTGTCAAAAAAAAAAAAAAAAAAAAAAAGTGTTCTGACCTCCTGCTTCAGCTGTTACTGGTAACAGATTTGTCTTCCCAGGCACCGAGTTTATTGTATACCAAAGTGCACACAGGCTGTATGGGTAGCAGTCTGTGTTACTCCCTTGTTTGAGTCTGTCTTCTGTCTCATCTCCTAAATGGCAGTTGTGGTGAGATGTTAGTGAGTGCACAACTGTATGTTATACCAGAGGTCATCAATTAGCTTTTTAGTATGGCACTGTGGTGGTTTGAATTAACTTTTGAATGAAAGAGAAGTGAAAAACTTCAGGAAAATCTCATCCCTGCTTTCAGACCCTAGCCTTAGCAATTGTGATTTGCCACCTTTGATTGCTTTAAAGCCCTTTAAAAGGGAAAATCCATTAGAGCACAGTGTAGCAACAAATGTGCTTCTCATGGGGAAACAGTGCAGTGATCATGCTTATATTTTTACTTGCTAAAAATGAGCTATGAACTACCTGATGACCTTTAAAAGATATTCAGAACTTGGTTTTACCTAAATGATAGTATTTGGAGTTGTAAAAGACTGAATTTCGCTGTGTCCAAAAATACGCAGAACACATTGCAATGGAGTATGACTGCCAGTCTTATAAATAGGATAGAATTTGCTGGCATCCAATACTCAGACTGAAAACAAAGCATTATTACAGGTATGTGAAAAAATACCTACAGTGTTATCTGCTTCTGTTTTGAAGGGAAACTTCAAAAGTCTTTGCCAAAGTGCTTTGCTAAGCTTTACTATATGAAACAGCTGTCTGATAATTACAACTGAAGGAGGCTAATGAAACCAAAAGAAGTGTTTACATATCATATCCATCCAATGCCTGTTAAGAGAGAAATCCACACCACCAGCTATTTCTTCATCCCGGACAATTGGAAATAGGGCTGGCTCCTACAAACAGAAGCTTCTGAAAGAAGATCTGGGCAGCCCCCCGGCACCTGCCCTTATCAATAGCAAGAGT
This sequence comes from Aviceda cuculoides, assembly GCA_035590195.1. Lineage (NCBI taxonomy): Eukaryota > Metazoa > Chordata > Aves > Accipitriformes > Accipitridae > Aviceda > Aviceda cuculoides. The sequence goes on from JAVJGG010000058.1 coordinate 2,313,055, forward strand.
CAGGCAGCTTTTAAATAGTTCTGCTTCTTGGGCTGGTAATAAGTAACTGTACAAAGACCCGCTGGATTAAAGTTTATGAAGATAAAGTGCCAGTTAAATGTTGTTGTGAGAGGCAATATATTTGAGGTGGCAAAACTTCCCTTCTGTGTGATAGCAGCTTTGTCCTGCCTTACGCAGTCTACGTGCCCTGTTTCTTGCTCATCTCACAGTCCAGAAGTCTGATCCAGTCTGAAACACCCACAGCTGAAGTCTGGTTTTCGCTTGACTGAAATGGCACAGTTGGATTTTCACTTTCAACTCTCTCTGTGATATTTTGTCCCTGTCTCTACTGTAACACAGCATCAAAATCAGGCTCTGCAGAGCTACTGTTAGTATTATTGTTATATATTCTGACTCATCCTGCCTAATTACACACATAGCAAAGGAAACCTTTACCTTGGCTCCCCTTTCCCTGGTAATCTTATACATCCAGTTGGGTCGCTGAGCTGTTTCTCCTCTGGAGGACTGAGGTTTGTCCCTCAGGTTGTAACTGCTTCCAGGGCAGCACAGAATCGAGCTGACCCACATTCTAGTCTATACTGTACTTTGCTTGTCTATACTATACTCACTTCACTATATATATGTATATAAGTGAGTAGTGTGACTCTTCATGTTAATAGTAAGTTCATTGCAATTTTTCAAATATTCAAGTGTAAACACCAGCAAGAAGTCTAAAAAGAGTTTTCCAATAGAAATTTTGTTTTTTTTTGATTACGTTCTTTAGGAGGGACTGCGAACGTTGTGTGTTGCATATAAAAAGCTCACAGCAGAAGAGTATAGCAATGCACAGAAGCTGCTTCAGAACGCAAAGTTAGCCCTCCAGGACCGGGAAAAGAAACTGGCAGAAGTGTATGAGAAGATAGAAAGAGATTTTATTTTACTTGGTGCTACAGCTGTTGAAGATCGGTTAGTACGTTTCTTATGTTTACTGATGTTAGCAAAGTAGTTGGAGACTCTCTTGTATCTTTTATTCTGGATTAGATTTATTTGAAAAACCCTGTATTTAAATCAATTCCATACTCTTGGCATACTAAAGTTACACATGGTAACTTTATAATTCAGTAAGCTAGTAACAAAAGTTAAGTGTACAAAAATCAGTACATTCAAACCATTTACATGCAGTTTAGGTAATACCTTGTGGAACAAATTGTAGGGAAAAGGTTTGGAGGAAAGAACTACAAAAAGGGTAAATTGAGTAAATGAAGGAAGAATCTTTAGGTCTTAAAAAAATTCAAAAACTCTCTGTTAAAACTGGGAGGTAACTTTAATAACTCAGCAGTACTTCACTGTTTGATGTCATTAGCTGAAAGCACTGAAAATGTTTTAATTGAAGTACTTGTCTGGGAAATGAAGCATCTTGTCTTTTAGGCTATATAAATAAAAGGTGAGCCTTTGAGCACTTTATAAATAATTAGTTTTGACACTTTCAATGTACTACTCCCATAAACATTTTTAGATTCACACCTTGAGGGAAATGCTTAGATCTGATAACTTTTATTGAAATTTTTTATTTGGTTATGCAAACCTCTCAGTAAGGACCTCTCAAGCAATCTATCAATGTATGTTGTCAATTGACTTCCACAGACTACAAGAAAAGGCTGCTGACACTATTGAAGCACTCCAGAAAGCTGGAATTAAAGTTTGGGTTCTGACGGGAGACAAAATGGAGACTGCTGCAGCTACTTGCTATGCTTGCAAACTCTTCCGGAGAAATACACAAATACTTGAGCTAACCACAAAGAAAATTGAGGAACAGAGTTTACACGATGTGCTTTTTGACCTAAGCAAAACTGTCCTAAGACACAATGGCAGCTTAACCAGGGATACTTTCTCAGGGTAAGGAAAAAGTTGAATTTTCAAGCCAGGAATGGTCTTCTGTGCATTTCATAAACAATCAAGTGATTGATTACCTGAAGAGCAGCAACATACTATGTTTCAGTTTCTGTTGTTAAAGGGTGAATTACTGTAAGGCAATTAAGTATGTTTGTTCCACATAAGTTTAAATTTTCACAGTCGTGGTTCTTCATCTCATTTCTGGTAGTGCTTTAACTGTTAAAAGAAAAAACCACACCTGATGTTGTAATTCTATATTTTTCCACTGCAAAAATATTTATTCTTGGAAAAATTATTCTGAAGCAAAATACTGTTTCTAACTTTTAAAAAGTAAGCAGATATGATATATTCCTGTAATCAGAGTTAGCACGTGATGTGACTTTCTTGATAAGACCAAGGCCACAGACAGCAACTATATATGGCCCTTTTTGTAGGGAAGATTATGCTACATTTACAGACAGGTGACAGGCAACAGTGTACCACCAAATCTTCTGGTGTGCATAAAAATACTTCAAGTGCCCTAAATTGTGAAGAACTCGTTGACTTTTGTGTATTTGTAATACACATAGCAGGATAGGTATCACATGTACAGAAGTGAAACATAACATGGAATAAGATAGAAAATGGCATTAAAAAGCAAAAAAACCTGGTAAAATGTATATTATGCTTCATACAGGTAGTAAATTAGGCTACTTATTTGAAGCTTCATAGCTGGTACACATTATTTGCTCCTTTTTCCACTGTAAAAACCTAAGGATTGGATTCTAAGTATCTTTATCATCTTAGGATGTTAAGAAAAGTTACTGGTCTCCCGGACATAATGGTGCATATTTGATTTGTTTTTCTTTTTAATATGGAACCAGCTAGCAAGTAGATTTTATATGCTTTTGTAATAAGTCTGCAGTACAGGAATAACAAGCTAACAAGCATTTGTCATATCATTTTAGCAGAGAGTTTCTATAATTTTTAGCTTTACAGCTTGAAACTCTGGGCCAGAGCATTTTTCTTAGCTCTCCTTACACTTTTAAGCCCCATTGGTCTAATCAAGAGCACTTGTATATTCAGTTAAATAAATCATATTTCTCTGTGTCATCTGTACCACATTTAGCTGAAGTCCCACAGGTCTTACAAGGTATGTTTAAACGTGGTTGTTTAACTTTTTGTACAATGTCAGTTTTCTAGACATTGAGACTCATCAGAATTTTTTGTCTTTGGCTCCAGAGTTGGAGAATGTGCTAGGGTAGTAATAGCAGGATTCTGCCCGGATGTTCAAATTCAGGCTGAAAATCTTTCACTATAATACATCAAACATGCAGTACGCTGCCTGAATGTTGTACGTTTTCGGTTGATATCATTGGATACTAATGGTGTTGCCCTACTTGTGCCAATGGTAACAAAGTGCTGAAAATACCTGTGAACTAAATACTAAATATGGTTTACAGTACTTCATTTGTCCAAAATAGCTTGTGTTCTAGTAGTCAAGATGGAGGGAAACGCTTAAAATACGTTAATACTAATAAATACCACGTTTTCCTCACAAGCATGGGTCCTGGTGAAACCGTGTTTGTTGAAAACCCGTGCCCAGTACTATAACCTTGAAGCACTGAAACTAGAGGACAAATAAACATCAGCGTGTGTTTAACCAACGCTCACCGCTGAGCGGCAGCCCGAGGCCGCTGTGTGCTGCGGGCACACCCCAGGGTGCTCTGCCGTAACTAGTTTGGGTGCCCCAGCAAACCGCTCTCGGGGCGCGGACCGTCGCCCCCCGCGGCTCACCACGCGTTCCTGCGGTAGACCGTGCTTCGCGCCACCGCGCTTGTCCTTCTAGCGATGCCCAGATCGTTACAGGTACACCCATCGTAGATTAAGACATAAAATAAGATATTGTAATATTGTAGATAGCGCCTGTAAGTGTTATATTTTGATATTATAATTGCAGGTGTGCCTGTATCGGCCTTAGCCGCCACACTAAATACAAAGTATACGTACTGTAAATGTAGACAGTAGCCTTATCTCTCTGGGCCAACAAGTCTTTTAGGCATTTCCTTCAGAGCATGATTTCCTTCCTTAAATGTAGACCCTTGGGAAAAAAGATTACTTCCCTCATTGAAATACATTTCAGAGGACCAAAGGCTTTTCCCCGTAACTTTTTTTCTCTCTGTTATGGGATGTGCCACAAAATTAACTTTATTCCTGCAGCACAGTTGACCTCACAGCAGTTCTTGGAGCCCTTTCAAACCAAACTGAAAGGTCAGTAATTATACAGACATACTCACTGGTGAAGCCATTGAGGTATCAGATTTCCGTCTTAGAAATGGTGAAGCACTGAATATTTTCAACATAACCGAGAATTTTAAAATGCCATAAATAGCAGTCCTATACAAGGAATTTCCTTTAGAAGTATATTAATCTTTCAGTATTCCATACTCATAATTTTTTCATTAATTAATTTTCACGAAAGAACTATTGCCAGATTTAAAGTATGTCTGAGAATTTTACAGTGACTCTTAGTTTATATTTTATCCCTGAACAGACTTTCAACTGATATGCAAGATTATGGTTTAATTATTGATGGAGCAGCATTATCATTAATAATGAAACCAAGACAAGATGGGAGCTCTGGTAACTACAGAGAGCTCTTTCTTGAAATTTGCAGGAACTGCAGTGCAGTATTATGCTGTCGAATGGCACCTCTGCAAAAAGCACAGGTTCGTATTTCATTTCATAATTGCTTGTTAGACGTGCGCATATGTAAATATTGAAAGATAATACTCTGTATGACTTATCATAATAACTTAAAATGTTACCATTCACTTTTGTATCTTTGTATCCACTAAAATGTAAAAAGCAAAAAAAAAAAAAAAAAAAGGGAGAGGGGAGAATTTCTACTGGCAAGCAATTTAGATAATGGTATGCTAAAATGGCACCCAGCTGTGCACCTGAATTTGATTTATGTATATATTGTGCAAATTTTATGGTTGGTACATACTGATAAATGAATATATTTAACGAACTGAACTAATTGCTTCCTTTTTAACCTAACAAGCTTTGAATAGTCTACTGTCTGTTGATCCTACAAGAACCTGCATTATTTATTACTGTAGAGTGATATTTCTTCTCTATTTTTAACATAAGTGGGAAGCCAAGAAAGAAGAATCCAGGCAGAAAAATGTGTGCATTATCATGTTTAAGTACTTCTTGACTGTTGTATACTAGTTTGTATCAAGTAAAAACATGTCCTTCCATTACCGAAACATCTCAGTATACCTGAGGAAGTTCTCAAGGAAACAAACATTGGAATATACACTTCTTTTTTCCTTTCAAACTGTCATGTCTTTTCCTCAGTGCTCAGGTACAGCATATGTAGCTCTTATTAATTTTAACAAATGTATTTAGCTGGCACTTTTAACTGTCTAGAAGTTTTTAGTTACAGCTGACTCGGTACCAAATTTACAGAGGTGATCATTTATAATGGACAGATTCGAAGTCAAATTTTTGGACAGTTTCTATGGCAATAGTGTTTAAACCTATACAGAGTCCTATTATCTTAGAGAGTAAGAAAAAAATTCAGCACAGTTAAGAAAGCAGAATCTTTCAGTCTTTAGTTTCGGGATTTCTTTGAAATTGTACGCTTTGTCTCTGGAACCCTTTTAATTTATTAATGCACTTACACAGCATTAAGCAATCTCAACATCTTCCTTTCTTCTGCTTTTCCTTCTTTCTGTCCATCTCTCTCAAAATAGTTTGGAAGTATTTGAAAAGTGTTATTTTATATTTGGAACAAATACTTTTAGTATGAAGAAACTCCTGTGATCTTTAGGTATCGTAGTTGCATTGGATAATACTGGTTTTGTGTCCCTTCATAGAATTTCTTATATAACTGTGTTAGTAATTTTTAATTAATCATATACTCATGCAAAAATAAGCAAACCATTACAGAGAAGAGTTTTTTAACACTATTTTTTTCCAGATTGTAAAATTAATTAAGTTATCGAAGGAGCATCCTATCACATTAGCAATTGGTGATGGAGCAAATGATGTCAGTATGATTCTAGAAGCACATGTTGGTATAGGTAAGTGTGTTTTTTAGAATATTAATTCAAGTGAAATGACAAAAAACAGTTACTTCTTAAAAACAGGCAGTCTCAAAGAATTGGGTTATACGTTTTGTAGACAACTATTAGTGAATTTACCCCAGAAATTTTGAGATACAGTGGTGATCTCTTATTAGATCAATGTCATAGCATTTTTATCTATTTTTTCAAATAATTGTGTCTTTGAAATAGTTCTTCAGTTATTAAACAGCTTCATCACTTTTTTTTTAAAGGAATCATTGGCAAAGAAGGTCGTCAAGCAGCAAGAAACAGTGACTATGCAATACCTAAATTTAAACATTTGAAAAAAATGTTGCTTGTTCATGGGCATTTTTATTATGTTAGGATATCTGAACTTGTGCAATACTTCTTTTATAAGGTAGGAGAATGCTTATTCTAATTACATAAATCTCAAAAACTTACATGGTAATGTCTAACTATAGCTAGCGTAGTCAATGGTACAAAAAAGCAATAATTCCATAAAGAGATTTTGTTGAGTGCCAGATGCAAAGCTGAAACGGGATTATTGTTTTTATCCAGGTCATGAAGTGAAATAGCTTTTATATAGATATGCTCTGTAATCTATGGTACATTTAAAAGCAAAATTTGCCTTGTCTTTTTTTTTTTTTTTTTCTTCTCTCTTATATCTCATCACAGACTGTTCTACTTATTTTCAATACCTTCTGGGTTCTCTCTGCAGTGGCCTGTTATATCAAGTTGGAAATAGTATTTGAGAACCTAGCATAACTTAATTCACATTAGTTTCTGATTTCATTAGGATAGCGTAGATGGAGAAAGTTTATAATGTGCATCCCCCTGTTTAGATGGTTTTGTTATGTCTAAATGTTGGGATCCAATCAAAGTTCTTTCAGTAAGCAATGGAAGATTATAGAAAGGAACCTTCAGAAGATAATTCAAGTCTTAGTGCTTGACTATATGCATAATTAGGAGAGGATGAAGTCCTCTAAAAACATCTTAAAGTTACTTTGCTGGGAACCACACTAACCAGAGTATCCATGCTTGCTTGTCACAGTTGGTGCCCTGTCGTGGATTGTACCTAACTTGCCTTGCCTTAACTGATCTGTGCTCACGGATCGCAAAATTCCTTGCCCTTGAATTTTGAAACTGTAGCCTTATAAGTTTGCTTTCAAAATATTTCCAGTATTTTTCTCAACGGTACTACTGTAAGATGAGAATGTTGATGTTTAATGTATGCAGCTCTTTCTCCTGTTCCTGCAATGTTTGCTATTGCGAGTGTTGTAGAACTGATGTACATAGCTATAGTGTTGTACAGCATAGGAATTAGTGCTTGTATCTCACTTGATGACTGCGTCCCTTTCTCTTTCAGAATGTCTGCTTCATTTTTCCTCAGTTTTTATATCAGTTCTTCTGTGGGTTTTCACAACAGGTTAGTTGTTCTTTTTCTCTCACTGCTACATTTTCTCTCTGGCATTGTTGTGGTTTAATGCCAGCCGGCAGCTAAGCACCGCAGAGCTGCTCGCTCACTCCTCCCCACCCAGTGGGACGGGGGGGAGAGTTGGGAAAAAAAACCCAGCTTGGGCATTGAGATAAAGCCAGTTTAATAGGACAGAAAGGAAGAAAACAATGATGATGATCATGATGATATTAATAATAATATGATAATGATAATAAAAGGATTGGAATATACAAAATGAGTGATGCACAATGCAGTTGCTCATCACTCATCAACTGATGCCTGGTTAATTCCCGAGCACTGATCCCCCCTGGCCAACTCCCCCCAGTTTATATACTGGGTATGACATCACATGGTATGGAATACCCCATTGCCCAGTTGGGGTCAGCTGTCCTGGCTGTGTCCCCTCCCAACTCCTTGTGCCCCTCCAGCCTGCTCTCTGGCTGGGCAGGAGAAGCTGAAAAACCCTGACTTGGTCTGAACCCTACTGAGCAACAACTGAAAACATCAGGGTGTGATCAACATCATTCTCACGCTGAACCCAGAACAGCACTGCACCAGCTACTGGGAAGAAAATTCACTCTATCCCAGCCGAAACCAGGACAATAGGCATTCTAAGAAAGGTGGAATGTAATGAAGTTAAAAGGAAATCAAATGTGAGGATGTACTGCTTGGAAGAGTACATTTTTAAAGTATTACATTCCCTCTAATGTCTAAATTCTACAAAAACTGTTGAAAAGTGCCACTGTATCCTCACTTAACAGAACTGAACTGAGTTTATTACAATTACCTGGATTCAACTTCCAGAAATTTCTTGTTGCTAGGTGAATTTGTAGTCATAGATACATTTTTTTACCTAGGTCAGCACTTCCATATTAATAAACAAGAAGTAGGGTAAGATTTTCCCTGGGTGTAAATCACTGCCACCCACTGTTTATGGAAGCTTATGGCAGATCACACTTAAAGGTACCGTTGTACTTCATATAGATTTTTTTTGCTCCTATTAACTAGGATTACACTGAGTTTGCAGTCAGAAATTGTTTTATTCAAAACAGTAAGGAAAGCATTTTTAAACCGAATTGTGAAATAGTTAAATGGCAGAATCTGGAAGAGAATGTTGTAATGCCATCATCTGGAAATTCATCCAAACAAGAAACTTTTTGTATCCCTGCTTCTTTTTCTACTTTGGCATATTGAATGAATGTCTAATTTGCTTGATTGAAACCTTTTGCTTCAATAGTAAACTACTCGTTTGCTAAAAATAAAATCCTTTTGGTACAGAGAGACTTTTCATACATCTATGCAGGAATAGCTCCATTTGTACCCTGAAAAGCTTTCAGATGTCATATGCATGGTACTGAATATAAAGTGTGAGAGTCTGGTATAATCAGTGGTATTTCCTGTGAATTCACCTCCAGCTGAGTGTAGTCTCTTTTTATCTTTTACTTTGGTATTATAACAAGTTGTCCTGGTTAATTAGCTTGGTAATTTTACTAGATAAATCTGTGCCAGTGATAACTAGTTGGCTGGACTGAAGAAATGGTTACAGCCCAAATTCAGCTATGTAGTCTGTTACTGTGAAGGCCTTGCCTTATGTGCAACTTCAGTACATTTTCCTCTGTCTGCTAGGCATATTAGAATACTTTCTGAAAAACACAGTTCTGAGCAGAACATACCGAAAGCAAACGCCTGCCTGAAAGCAAAAACTTTAGGCGGTGCAAACTAGCATGTTAACCTGGAAGTATCTCCACATAGTACTTTTTATTCTAGCAAGATGCTCTCACTCCAGCTGTAGTAGCGACATTGTTGTATCGAAATCTAGTAGCCTAACATGCAGATATTCTTTTTATTGACCAGACTTTCTCTGACAGATATATGGACTTTTTTAGGGAGAAAAGAAGATGTGTTTTATTTAGTTTTGGTGCTGCCATTATGAAAAAGTTTGTGAAATTAGACCTAGGAAGCTTTATGGAGCATCTTACAAGGAAGCTTAAACCACAGCCATTATTTATATCAACATAAAGTAATTGTGTAACCCCAAAGGAATGGCAATGTGTTATTTTAAGCAATCAGACAGGACATGAGAGACTGTCTGATACCACATGTTGGCATGCAAGTTAATGCTGAAATCTTTAGCCATGCCAGGTTTTAAAATGATGGATAGTACCGTGTCTAAAATGTGTTATCGTTTTTGAAACACACATAATTTTCTCCCTGTGTGGGGAATAATTGTCTGCTTATCACAGTAAGGAAATGGATGACCAAACTCGCGAATCAGCCTTGATTTGGAAGCATTTGAGAAGCTGAGGAATATCCAAGTAGTTAGGATACTCAGCCTGCATTATGGTAGAACAGGTTTGGTTCATCCGCTGTTACAAATTTCTTATGTTATCCTGGGTCAGACACACTGGTCTGGATCCACAAAGGCTTCTTGCTCTTATTGATAGCAGCTGAAACCCACTTCAAGTAGCAGTTACTTTCTTAAAAACTTTTGTGGGTCTGCACCTATGTCCATATTCATTGGGAAAATGAAGTCTAGGAGAACTGCTGAGGCTAAGTATAATTTATGTGAAGTGGTCAACTACTATAAAAGCCGGGGGGCATAGAAATACATAAACAAAAGCTTACAAGTTTCTCTAATACCTCAACCATGAACAATCTTTGATACTAAAGCTCTAATACATTCATATCATAAGGCATATTACCAGTGCAAAAAAAGAACAAACAAACAAACAAGAGTACAAGCTATAAATCTGTTGTATGTTTGGGAAATGCTTGGGTTTTTTTCTCAATGAAATGCTAGGAAAATAAAGCCCTGTGTGTGGATAAGAGCCATTTGGCTCAAATAACCCCAAAATTTGGTACTATAAGCAAATTGGTATTGAGAGAATTCCAGGCAGTTGTGATACATACGGTTATACAAAACAATAGTTCTTTGCTCTCCACGAGTGTAACATTATGTGAAATTTTGGCAATATGAACTATCATTTATTAACGTGTTTTCTTAGCTTAATGCAATTTATGATTTGTATTCAAGTTCCACAAATCATAACCTAAACAATTACTTGTTCACCTGTAGGTTAGAATCAAGCAGGAATATTTTTCACTTTAAAAAATCAAATTTCTGATTATTCTTTTTAAATGTGACCTTGAACTTGTGGATTCCTGCTCTCTCACCAGGTGATAGCTATTTTCCAAAGGGAAACCAGCACTGTCGTGTTTTCTCCTCTTCTAAAAGTATTTCTGCTTTTTGAAGGGAATGATGTAAGAGAGTAATTACTAGCCCTCACCTCACTGTAGCTCAGATTAAGGCCCACCAATTTCAGAGGTACATATGGCGTAAGATGTATGGGACGCTCTTTCCCCCAGCATCACTACTGGCTAGTTCACGCAGCCCAAATTCAGCATACTGTCTGTTTCGAATTCCAGTCTAAACAGATTTATACCGTGGCACTCTTCTGGTCTACATCCAGCTTGCTCTTGTCCAGCTGCCACTACCACGGATCAAGTGGATCCATATCCACTCTTGGGGGGGCGAGGCAAGGAGAAAATTTGCTGGTTTAAGCTGCTCACTCTGACTTAGGTTTCCCTTCCACTCCAAGCTGCACTATAGAGGAGCCAAGGCACCTATTTGGGTGTAAAAACATCCAAGGTTAGATGTTGTAGTGCTCCACCTAAATCGGTTTGTAGAACTAGCATATAAGGTTTTTGATGGTACCAGACTGAGGAATCAAGTTCATCCCTTTTATAACAACAGAAATGGTGAAGACAGCAGCAGGAACGCAGTGCTGAGAATCACTGCCCTGCCGGTCTGTCCTGGCCTTGACCAAAGACTAAAATCTTTATGGTTCATTGTCAATGTCTGTTCAACCTTCAGTTTTCACTAAAAATGCTAGGCAGAAAAAAGATGCATGCCACTGTTGATGTTTTTAAATATCCTAGACTAAATGTGCTGAGGTGTGTGACCTCAGAAGTTTAAGTTAATGCCCGTACCATGCATATTTGGAACGTTATCTGGGAACCTGCATGCTTTCCAAAATGTATGGGGCTTGACGTGAAAAGAGAGTATATTTAAACTTTTCAGTTTGGGGAACAAGCTTTACTAAAACAGGAATATGAATTCAGAAATTCACTGGGGAATTGTAAGGATAATCGGGGACCAGGCCTATAGTGAATTTAGGAGCAGAGCTTCTGAAGGGAGATGTAGCTAGCAGACAGTTTGGGAATGGGAACAGTGCTAGAGTCTCAAATGAATGGGATGTCTCCTGGAAATGAGAATCGGGAAGGAAAAAGCTAATGATTGTTTGAGCCTAACTTTATGTTTCTCGCCTCTAGCCACCTATTTGGACTGTTCTGACCAAATGCTAAAGAGCTCTGCTAGGGCAGGTCTTGTGTAATAAGTTCCATTATTCAAGTTTAATTCAGCAGTTTAGATTTGGGAGATAGCTATTTCCTAGAAGTGTTAGCTCAGTTTTATTCAGAATTTCCATGGTTTTACTGCCAGGCAGTTTGACTAGAGTAACTCAGTTTTCCCCTGTGTCTTATATTATGGGAAAGAACCCGTAACTGTTAAGAGTTTGTATGATGCTTTATGATTTTTTCTTGCAATACTGATGTAATTCTTGCACAATATATGTGTTAGTGTTACCTAGACTTTACAGTTACTATTAGACAGGTGACGTACTGCTGGAAGTGTAAATGGGAAAGCCTATCGCTCAGAACTACGTATTTATAAGAACGGTATGTCACGAATAGGAGCAGTGAGGGTGCTGACTCACAAGCGGTGATGCTCAGCTAGTGATGGCTGTGACAATTCCTGCGCCCAGCTGTCCTTTCCGTCCCGTGACATCCAGTTTTCTACCCTTGTGCAGAGATGGTTCAGCTGCTCATGTACCAGCTGCTGAACGTCTATAATTTGCAGCCAAGCATATTACGGTAACCTCAAATAATTTTTGGCTCATCTAAAAACATTATTCCGCCAACTGTAGAACTTCAGCAGTGGTTCTCCAACTGAGACAAGGTGGCAACAGAACGAAAAATCTCTGGGGAAAGAGAGGCAGGACTTTTATTAATGGCCCAAAAGAGTCAAGATGTTGGATGGGAAAAAAGTTATATTGTATTCTGTGCTGAGAAGTTCGGGAGCATTTCCAGGCTCTTTGGTGTGAGTACATGCCCTAGCCTTAACCCAGCTACGGATTCAGATGAAACACGCATCCAGGACAAGTCACCTCTGATCATGAATCAGAACTCTTAAAGTGGGAGTCAGTTCCAGATTCAGAGCTAAGTTTAGATGTCTACAGTGTAGATTTCTACATGCGAGGTATTGCTTAATGCACAAAAGATTCAGCGAATACAGCCAATGGTGCTGTGAGATCAATTTTGTATCTTGTTGGATTATATCCTCTCCTTTCATTGGCCATTCCAGGAATAACTGTCAATGAATCATACACATCTCTTTATTTCTGTAAGTACTAATGACTCCTCAATGATCTCAGCCTCTTTCTTCCTTTGTTGTTGTTTCTCTTTCCTATTTGTTGGTATACTTCTCAAGTCTGTTTGGGACGTAACTGTCAGAGACTTCGTGTTCTCTTGCAGGAATCTCATGAATGTTAGTGGATTAAATAGTTTTTGCTCTACATTACGGACTCAACGTCTAGATGTGCTGGTTTAGCTCAGCATGCTAAGGCTACAAGCAGAAGGCAGGCAACCTGCATCATTTGGTGTCCCTCCTCCCACACACAAATTGTCAAGTGTCTCACTGAATCAATAAGATTTTTTTAAGAGTACATAATGGCTTGCTCTTTCTTCTATCTTTCATCCACGTGAAAAGGCATTATCTTATTAATCATTCAGTTGTGCCTTTCCCTCCAGTGTTCTCTTTAAGAGCCCAGCTGTTGTCTTGGGCTAAGTTATAGTGAGTCCTTTGTGGTTCATTTTATCCCTTGGTGACTTCATCTGCCATGAGATTGCCTGTATAGCCAGAGCACCTACAATTTTCTTCCAATATTGCTGTCATTTTAATACTAAAAGAATTCTCTGTAGGTCTGTGAAATGTACACTTATTCTGACCATCATTACGTTTCCCTTCCCTTCCAATACTTTCTGGGGTTTTTCATTAGTTTGTCTTTTAAACGCTGTTCTTAACAAGTGTGCCTGAGATTAAACAGAAACATTGTTCAGAGAGAAAAGGGCTTCTGGTGAAACAGATGTCACTTGCAGGACTATATATCCCCTTCCTTTGGGAACTGACACAGAGTCTGTCTAACTTATCAGTGGGCATCCTGCCCTCCCAACAGATGGTCAGAAGTGTGGAGAGCCAAAAGCCCATCTATGGACGCAGAATATGTTGAAGAGTGTATGTCTAGACACAAATGTTGAACGAGCTTTTTAGGCTGAACTTCTGTGCCTGCAGTCAATCTAGAGGAGAGGCCAGCTTTTTAAAAAAGGAACATTCTGCATCAACATATGGCTGCTTCAGTGTTTAGAGAGGCTGATAGTTATGGGAGGATTGGGGAGAGGGACATCATGAAATAATCAGCATATTAGAAGAGTCACTCAATTTTTAGGTTTCTTTCTATTGGGAGTATCTAGTAGGAGACCAAAACACTGTTCCTCTGGTTCATCTGAGTTTCACAAAATTAGTTCAGGAAGTTGGAGAAATCTGCAGTACAATTGCTCAGATAAACTTATGTAGTCTTAGAACGGAATTTCACATGTGTTTTAGTAGAAAATTGAACTTACTTTCTTATGGCTTTGTCGTATTTGCCGACAACTGTAAGAATCAGAGATGTTGTTATTGTCTCAAAACCATCTCACAAAATACGTAAGTTATCACATGGATGAGTGAGGACAGTTTGTGTGGCTTCCTACAGCCTTGCTTAGGAACCTGACTAGTTCTTAGTAGGTTTTTAGGGGAAAGGCAGTGACCTATATGCTACTGTAGTTGGGCAAGGAAATGTGTGTTGCAACAAGGATATATATATAATTAGGTCAAGACTTTTGCCCTACATTTTCCGAAAGCTAGAAATGCTTGCTAATATACAGTCTGTACTTTACACATGATCTACCATTGCTCATCTCTGTTGAACTCTTACCCATCTGAACTTATGAATCAAGCAGGTTTAAATCAGTTGCCTGGCATGTTAGATAAAGGCATAGCAAACTGTGATAAACACAAGACATTTACTGGATAGTATTAAGTAATTGATGGAGATTTATGAGTCAAGGCAACTGAGCTGCAGAATTCGTATGGTTTTTGCATGAGTGTAAGGAAGGAGTTGACTTTATCTTTGAAGGAAAACAGAGGCAGGGATTAATGAACTGAGAGAGGGATGGAGTATTTTCATGTGAGATGAGAAACTGAAGGAACTGGCTCGTTGGTTGCCATGCCCCGGAGAAGAATGTTCCAGGTGCAGAGGCACCAGTCACCAGTCTTCGCTCCGCGTCGTCAGTGCCTTCAGACAGCTTCTGAAGATTTTTTTTTGCAGCAAAAGGGAAAGTTTGTCTTTAGGTAGTTCATGCTCTGGCAGAAACACTACCAAATGCAACAAAGATTTAGTAGTGTATGCACTAAAACTGTTAGGGTGTTTCACTTACAAGTCATAACAGCTACCAGGTAATACTTGTTTTCACTCACTGCCAAGACTATTTTGGTGACCGAGGGCTGACAAGTCATATATCACATTGTCATTCACCTATACTTTTTGGATCCAATTCCATCCTGCTTCACACTTGATTCCTCCCTATGCTTTTCACTATAATTCCTGAATATTTTAAATCGTGGCATTTTTTTAGAGCAATCAAAATCATATGCCCTGGGTTTTTTTGTAACTTGATTCTCTATGGATGTGTTATTTGACTGCATACACGTGTTTCTACAGTTGATGATGATTATAAGGTCAATCATTGAGCTCGCTCGCTAGCTGTGTGCATTCAGTAGCACTGCTCATTAGCTGGTTCATAAAAGCACAGTTTTTTCAGTTCTTTGTACCTTGTACTGGTGTGAAGTGCCCCATGAACTCAATACCAGCTTTTTGGTATTTACCAGCCTGCTTTCTATTGTCTTTTAGCCCAGCTAAAAATTACTTTGACTAAATACTAGCTGATTCACAGTCTCATGAGCAACATGAGATTTGCTTATTAATAGTATTTTATTTAAATAATGACATTCGCAACGGTGTTAAATTATGGTGCTTGCTTCAGAAGTGTTTTCAGGCTCCTTGTCTTTCTAATATTTAAAGCACATGCCGCGGGTGTAAGGAAGGGGAGGACATAGCCTAACTCGCTGGGTAGAAAAGTACGTCTTTGTGTTAGGACTGTGAAAAAGGCCTAATCAGGGACCTAATCAAGAGACTGCAGAAGCTAAAGGCTCTCCAAGATCGGCATGCCTGGTGTGGGGCTATTGTGTACTGGTGCAGAGCTGAGGCCCTGTGTTTGCTATTCAGATGGAGCCCTGCACGGGGTATGAATGGGAAAATGGAAGCCAACGCCAGTTCCTGGTAATTTTTTTCTGTACGAGAGTCTGTTAGCGATTTGCCACGCACCCTGGAGTCCTGCGGCCACGTGGGCTTCTTTTCTGCCCGCGTCTCTGCCACGGTACTTTCGCCATCCCTCGTTCGTCATCCTCTCCTGCCCCTCTGCCGCACCTCTGTGCTTTTGAATGGCTTTTTGCATCTGGAGCAGAGTTCGTCAGACTCTGGGCAGTAGTTGTTCTCCCTCGGGAAACCCGTGTGTCCGCACTGCGTGAAGAAACCTGACTGTGTGGAGAAACCTGGCTGCATTCCAGCCTGCTTGAAATCGTGGCTTTGCACGGTGAAGTGTGTACACACTAATACCAAAGTGAGTGCTTAAGTAAATCCCCAGAACAAATCTATGGGAGTGTTACCTGGGTGAGGGCTGGGCGACCTATGATTGGGGAGTTATATTTCACAATTCAACAATTATCTGCTGCCAGATCTGAATCTATCTGGTTTTTAAGGGACTGTTGTATTTTTATTCTTTCATGTTATGCAAGAAAGGAAGAGTTTTCATCCTCATTAACTGACCTAAGTTAAATACTACCTTCATTAATAGGTAAAT
Source organism: Aviceda cuculoides (assembly GCA_035590195.1). Lineage (NCBI taxonomy): Eukaryota > Metazoa > Chordata > Aves > Accipitriformes > Accipitridae > Aviceda > Aviceda cuculoides. Next base: position 2,329,534 of record JAVJGG010000058.1, read on the forward strand.
CCATAGGTTTAAGTTACAGAAAAATTAATCTAATAGCACTTTGTACTATTGCCAGGTCATTAGAAGGAACCTCACTGCGTTGATTTTTGGAAGTTACAGCACACACGTCACCAGCGGCAGATGCAGGTGCACGCTGAGAAGTCAGACATACATCTACTGCCTCTGGGAGTGTTTTAGACACTGGGCTATAGACCAAGCTGAGGGCAAAAGTATTCATCGTTCTTGCTGAAGCTTAGCCACTGTGTGACATGGGAAGCTTGAGGAGAATCTGAAGTGCTATACCTTCAACTTGGGAACAGCAGAAAGAATGACCATTTTAAAAATGTGTGGGTTCAGATTTATATGAATTCTGCATAGACAATAAACCAGCCGTCTTTGAATACGTAAGAGCAGTATGCACGGGACCCTGCCTGTTTCCCCCACTTAGAGGCTTCTAGCTTATCGAATTATCATATAGTCATTCAGCTAGCAAATGCATCATATCAATGAACAAGTATTAGTTGAATATACTTACGCATGTTACCATGGTTAATTCTACATACTTACCGCAGAACTGCTGGGTAAATGAGGAGATTATTGGCATGGTTAATTTGTATCCCACATCTAATGCATAATACAGAATTTCGCTTTCTTATTTGTAAATGGAACAGTTGGGACTCTGGCTGGACTTGAGAGAGCCAAGAGGCCCTGGCTGTCTCATGTCAGCTTGGTCTCGAGTTAATGCTCAGGTTAGAAGATGCAAGGTTGCTAACCTTCTATTCTATTGCAATGTGTGACGTTTTCTGTAAAATTTCAGCATCCTGTTGGACTTCAGCAAAGCATTCAACATTGTTTCCTTCAGCCTTCTCCTGCACAAAGCGGCAAGATACAGATTGGATGGGTGGGCTGTGGGGTGGGTGGGAAATTGGCTTACAGGTCGTACTCAGAGGGTGGTGATCACTGGTTTTTACTCAGGCTGGCAGCCTGTCACAAGTGGGGTCCCCCAGGGATCAATACGGGGCCCCACGCTGTTCGACATCTTCACAAATGATCTGGATGACGGGACTGACAGCACCCTCACCAAGTCTGCTGATGACACCAAACTGGGCAGTGAGGTGGACACGTCGGAAGGGAGAGCCATCTTACAGAGAGATCTGGACAGGCTGGGAGAGTGGGCCAGCAAGAACAGTTTGAAGTTTAACGAAGACAAGTGCAAAGTCCTGCACCTGGGACAGAATAACCCAAGAGCCCAGTACAGGCTGGGGTCTGCGTGGCTGGGGAGCAGCCTTGCTGGGAGGGACCTGGGGTGCTGGACATGAGTCCGCACCGCGCCGCTGCAGCAACCCAGGCAAATGGGATCCTGGGCTGCATCCGCAGGGGCACAGCTGGCAGAGATGGAGA
>JAVJGG010000058.1:2331013-2366698 GCA_035590195.1 Aviceda cuculoides
CCTGGCTGTGTCCCCTCCCAACTCCTTGTGCCCCTCCAGCCTTCTCGCTGGCTGGGCAGGAGAAGCTGAAAAACCCTGACTTGGTCTGAACCCTACTGAGCAACAACTGAAAACACCAGTGTGTTATTAACATCATTCTCATGCTGAACCCAGAACAGCACTGTACCAGCTACTGGGAAGAAAATTCACTCTATCGCAGCCAAAACCAGGACAGGCATTTTTTGTAAAAAATGGATACTTTAACACTGTGCCGGTTCAGCTGAGAAAATTTCTACGTTAGTTTGCACATTGTAAAAAGAGCATCGCTTTTGATTCATATGGTTTTCAATGGCAATGGCAGTTAAGTTACAGAAAGCAATTTTGTGAATTATCATAAAAGCAATGTTATTTCAGAGTCAAAGAATACAGGAAACCAGAATTTGGAAATGCCAATGCAAAGTGAAATGTCTGTGGGAAATGTGGAGTCTGTTAGGTTTAAGCTCATTGAATGTGGACAGAGGCAGTCCTGAAAGAGAAGTAGTTGAACTAGTTATTCATTTTTAGAATTCAGAATAAAAAAGGAAGAATAAAATAGTTTTCTCTGGCACGTACAGTATGAATTGCAAACTTCAGACAAATAGTGGCATCAGTTAGCTGAAAAGAAAAAATAAACACAGAAAGATAGAGGAAAAGTGAACTGCTGCTCGCCAGAAAAGTGCCGTTGTTCAGGAGAGGATCCAGTATTCTCCTTTCTAAAATTTTGTTTATTTACTTTTTCCTCTTGCTCTCATGTAATTTGTGCAGAAAAAATCTACCTCATTCTTTCTTCTGAATGAGGGAGCAAAAACCAAAGGAGTGTTTTCAGGACTAAATTGGACAAGAGGAGGATTTAATTGGGAGAAAATAGTACTGTTGCTTTGAATTTGTGGAATGTCTCAAAAGAAAGCTCCAGGAGGAGCAAAAATGGCAGAACTATTTTTTTCATCTGTTTTGCTTTTAATTTCAGATGATCACTGAAAACTTTGTAGGTTTTTGTCAAGCATTATTAGGAGTTAGACATGAAAGTGTGTGTTGATGAAAATTTAGCTTAATTTCCTGTTCTTTTAAGTGCTAAATGTAACTCTGAATCAGAAAGGCGGGTTTGCCAGCAATTTTTACGGCACAAATGATCACCAAATGGGTTTTGGGAAATAACTCTTTGTGGGGTGGTGTGGTAAGTTCGAGGGCTGGTTACAGTGATGATACATACATGGAAAAGTAGTTCAGCGGGAAGAAGAATCAAAGACATGTTGGGGTGTTTCTTTGTACGGCTTGTTGCAGTCACCGAGAGCTGAAAACCTCCGGAGCGCTCCCCGTTCCTGCGTGTCTCCATGTTACAGAGACGTGGAGCAGATGAAAGGGAGGTGGATGTGCCAGCGAGGAATTTCGGCCTCTACAGGAATCTCCTGTTCAGTTTGGGTGGTTTGGACTTGGTCTTACAGTTGAAACAATAGGAGGGGACCAGACCAAATCAATATTTCAGTTGATCTTTTGTCCTCCAGATGAGAGGGGTGCAAGTGCAGAGTTGTGTCTTATATCAGTTAGCGGCTGTTCGAGGATATTTGCCTCCGTTGTGAAGGGATATAGTTTTGTTTTTTCTGAAGAATTTGACTCATTCGTTGTAAATCAAGTGTCATGCAGTGGATCGTGTTTCAAAATTAAAACTAGCTGATTTAATTCTTTTCCATCTACAGACTTTATATGATACTGCGTATCTCACACTGTACAATATCAGCTTCACTTCCCTTCCTATCCTCTTGTACGGTCTAATGGAACAACATGTCAGTGCAGACACACTCAAGAGAGAGCCTTCCCTATACAGGTAAAATTAATACATTATGCCCCAAAGTTCAGTTGTGGAATCTATCTCTGTTATAACCAAAATCCTCGGGATTTCTGTGCAAGGTTGCAGTAGAACATCACATACACTGGAACAGAAAGGTTGAAGACCACATGCACGGTCTATAAACTACAATAGATACATGTGTATTTTTGCAGGTATGTTTACACATTGCAATCCACACCATTCATTTGCTACAGTAGTGAGCGAGAGCAAAATAGAAATTACTGTTCTACAAATCTAAATATGATTTATTTTAGTACTCTCTATTTCCTCCAGCTGTGGGGAACAGAAGTATTTTTAAAAGAGAAAACATACTGTTTCTTCTACATACACGTTTTATTCTGAAAGAAAAGAGGACTAAGTGGTAGAGCGTTGTATTATGGGATGTATTCTGTGTGGTGTCCAACATTGTCCTCTGCATATTGTTGGCTCACTTCTGTGCATTTAAATTGTGACTGGTTTACAGTCTTAGCCACTTGAAATGCAGTTCTTGCCAATTAACTGCATGTGGCCATCTAAATTAGGAACAGTGCCCAGTTTTGATTTTTGTAGCTGCAAAACTAGTACATTTTAGAGAGTGGTAGCAGTAGATAATCCAAGGGAAAACATTTTTTTTGAGAGTAATATTAGATGCCAAAAGGTTAATCAATGCAGTGATATGTTTTTACCTCTGAAACTGAAAAGGAATACAAGATATTACTGTTGAAACCCAGCCCCCCACAGCCCCCATTATTTTTTTCTCTTCTACATTAAATATGTTTTTGGTTTAGAAATGGTCATTCGAAAGATCTTTTTGGTTTTTGAAAGCTAGCATTGGTGATTCGGTCAAAAATATTTGGGTTTTGATATGTAACAGAGTCTATCGCCAAGCTGCCTTGGGCAAGAGTGCGGTTGTTCTGGGCCAGCTGGGGCTGCCGTTAGCCACATCTGGTGTGCACCGTCTGTTGGTAATCTGCGGGGAGAAATCACTTCTTATGGTCGTCAGACACTCTTAGAGGGCATATGGTAAATGTATTCGTTGGTAGTAAATGTTTCTGTAGTTCAGGGTTTTCATTTAACTGTGTTCTGCTTACTCTGATGTGTTTTATGCTATATGCCAAGTTGATATATACTCATTCTGTGGGCAAGAACTAAAGTTGTAATATTTAAATTTTTCTGTAATAAGACAATGCATGCTAGTGACCAGTTCTATTGTTGACCAATCCCTGTATTTTTTGTGGGAAAGCATTCAAGAAATCCAATTTGACCTGAAGTGAAACAAGGATTTTGCAGTTGAGTTGATGCATGTTCCACATCAAATTAATATTTTGTTTTGTTACAATATTCTGTATAAAAGTGCCCCATGGGAAATAAAGCAAAGTCTCCAGGGACCTCTAGTGTTTCCATTTAAAATCTACAGTGGATCATCACATGCACAGCAAATACTGGAAAACAGATACCTTCTGTAAAAAGATGGAAAAGTAAATGGGTGCAGCACAGGGGAATTTACCATACAGTTGAAATAAGCAGAATTACAGACAGCAGTTAAAAGGGTTTAGTAAAAATTAAATAAAAAAAAAAAGAAAGAGGAGACGTTCAGGAAGGATTCGGAATGTGAAGTGGTAGACACTTGTCTTGTGGAGATGTGGTGGTTATACATGTAATCTCTTAATTGTTTTTCCTTCAAAAAAACCAATATGAGTGACATCAGTTTTCTAGGATTTTTGAACATGCAGTTAATGAATGTGTGTATCTTATTTTACACAGAGATGTTGCCAAGAATGCTTTGCTGCGCTGGCGTGCATTTATTTATTGGACATTCCTAGGAGTGTTTGATGCTGTGGTATTTTTCTTTGGTGCCTATTTCTTGTTTGACAACACAGTTGTGACCAGCAATGGACAGGTTAGTGTTGGATTTGATGAGTCGATCAGAAGTAATTTTTTTAATGTCGATTGTGCTATGAACATAGTTTTAATTGTTTTCTTCAAGATTTCCAGCACAGCTGATAACTGTTTTATGAGTTATGGTGAGATAGATGGGTTATCTGTTTAGCAAAGTCCAAACTATGCAATAGGAATTCTGTGTATCTGTAGAGGCACAGGGGTAGATGCAACTTAGGAGAAATATACATAGTAAATTCTGAGTATTCCTTCAGAATTTACATAGTAACTTTTCTGTTTTGTGCTTAACATGCATCTGATGAATATCTGATTAACATATCAAAGGAATCTTGGTAGAGTAGTTATGAATGATGATAAAAGAGCTTAAATATAACAAGCTTTTTAATATTTTAATTATTTTTGACATATGGCAGCTTAAAATAATCTATCTCTACTTGCTTTGCAGTCACATGAATGCAAATTCTAAGACTTTTGCATTTTATTTATTTTACCCATTGATATTTTGGTCTATTTTATTTGTGTGCTTTTTTTTCTTTTTGCTACTTGCTTCTCTTCCTATCCTCAGCTAATGACAACCAGCACTCACATGGTAAGACTATTGTGGATTTGTCGTGATATCCATTTCATCTTTCACTGTTCTTTAATTAAACTGTTAAAGAGCAGTTAAATATTTCCTGTAATTATTTCAAAATATCACTTAAACCTGTAGATAGAAATGTTCTTTATTGCTCCTTTATAAGTACTTAAAATATAAAGAACTTACATAGACTATAAGGTATGTGAGGTGTGGTAAAGAGCCATGAACTTTAAAAAGTAAATAGGCTTTTTGCTTCCTTGCATTGCATTTTGTTATTTTGTTCTATGCTTTTTTGTAACCTACATTTTGTTGCTGACTCTCTCTCTGCTATAGAAAATTTATTACAGTTTATGCTATAAAGTGCTTGAATGGCTTTAGAAAAGACCCTCAAAATGAGACAGAAAATAAACTGTGCACAATTTTGTTGCCTATATGTAACGTACACGTTGGCTAGGAATGCGACATCCAAATATCATTAAATACCATCTTTGTGACATTTATCAGGGAAATGAACTTCTAGTGTGTGAGGGAACACTTTGTTAGAGCTTTTCGAAGGACGGAATGAATTTCCATTAGACATAACTGCACACCGCAGCACTTCTGGTACCATTATGCTCCGTTAGATGTTCAAAATCCTGCATCAGCTTATATTTATAGTCCTGAAAATTAGACTTCTCATACCTGTACACATTTTGTAAACGGTTTGTATTGCAGATATTCTGATGGGGTTCCTTTTTGAAATTTTAGTCTACTGCTGTTGCACACATTCAATCAAATTTTTCTTGATAAAGCTCTAAAACCAGACTATTGCCTAATCTCCCAATTTTGAATGTTTATATCTACAACTACATACCCATGTTAATATTTGATGATAAAATGTGTTGTTTGATGAGACACTCTGACTCCTGAGAGTCAGAGTCGGTTAGAAAATTCATTATCTAGCACACATGTATATATGTGTATGTATAAAACTTACAGATACTGAGTTGCAGTTTAAGATTTAAAGACTTGAAAATGTTAGTGTTCCGGGATACACGTGTGAGCTACATGCACACATGAATGCTAGTTGGTGTTGATGGTTGTTTCCAAGTATTTAAATTGTGCTCACATCTGGAAAAACTCAATGGAAGATTTGAAGATTTGAAAGGATTACCACAACAGTATGTTATTGTAGAACAGGGAGAAGGTAGAAAGCAGGAAAGGGGATAAAAGGGCTGAAGGTAACACTAATACTGTAAATGATATAAGATGCTTCAAATTAGGTTCCGAATTGTTAAAATGGGTGTTGAAGCAAAAATTTTTAATTCTTCTTTCCTTCCAGAAATGAACTAATCACCATTGTTGCAAAACTAGTAAAAAGTGAAGAAAGTCAATGTCTTTCACTTAAATTGATGTCTGTGTCAGACTAAAATTTACATACCATTAAGCTTGCTTCCAAACATAATCCCCCCCCAGGATGTTTCTTAGTATTTAGAAATTTTTTCAAAACTGTTTGCATGCTCTAAAGTGATATTACTAGAATAATAGAAAAGTGTTCTTTTAATCACTGAGATTTACTTCATAAATGCCTGCCTCAGTCATTTCCTGGTAAATAAAACTAAGATGCCAAAGATTTATCTCTTATTAATTGTTATTAATTTGTGATATTGCTTTGTATATGTTGTTCCACTTTGGATATGACATCATGGTTGGTGTTGTAAAAACGTACAGTCAGAGGCCAACTACATAAGGAGGGTAAGAAGAAAAGAAGGCACCATAGATGTAATTCCAGATTGTAAATGTCGTCTTAGTTTACCCATATAACAAAATGTATTTCCTGTGTGATTTTTTTTTTTTATTTTAGCATTTGATGTGGAGTGGAATAAATGTAGTCGTTAAGCCGGGTTCAGAGGTAGGTAGGAAAACTTAAGTTAAAGGGAATCACAGAGTAGGAAATACAAAATGGCAGGAAGGAAGAGAGGTGAGTAGAATGATGAATTGGAACATGGAAGATCAACAAATGTGGTCACAAAAGGAGGAGAGGAAGTCTTGGATAGGCTGGGAGCAGAGCATAGAAAAATATTTGTTAATAAACTAGATGTTAGCAAACAGACTTTCAAAAGAATGATTCGCAGCCTGAAGACATGAGTGGTATCTTGAGATACTCAATGCTGAAAATACATTGTGAGTTTCTGTAACTCACGCCATCCCATATTGCTCTGCTTAATTTCTCTGTGCCAGATTAGCAGCCTTGGGGAGTCTGGTGTCCCTGTGGTGTGACCTTTTTCTGAGCCAAAGAGATAGGTAGGGGAAGGGTTTGGTTGCAGCCTCCTGCTTTCTCTCTAGCCTTTTCCCTGTCTAGAGACAGGAAGGTTGTCTCAACTTTTTTTGTTTAATCTAGCAGCTTTCATTGGAAATACAGACACATCTGTGCAGCATGCAGAAACTTAGATGGACACTAGGCTTTCTGGGAGATGCCGGATACAACATACGAGTGTTGTAAAATTTAACTGCAAGAAGAAAGTCGGTAAACGGCATTATTTGAAGTTCCTGAACCGGATTCCTTTCCAGTTTGAACTGCCCTGATTTTTCTTAGGGCACGCAAAATATTGTAGCAATGCCATGACCCTATGAAATTATTATATTATGTATCAAAGTAAAAGGTCAAAATGCCAAAGGTTTTCTGCGCTTCATCTCGTGTTCTGTACACTTGGTCACACATTAAGTAATTTCAAAATCATGAAACAGTTGCTCAGAATAACGAATCTTTCAGCCAGTCTTTTGTTTATTTTTTAAATGGTTTTCCATTCTTAGCTGATCAGATTTTCTCAGCCTAGCTTCCTGCGGATTTCTGTCTTGTGGCTGGCCGTGGTCTCCATTCAGAGTTTTTCCCACGGCAGCACATTTGTGTGATCACTTGCCCCCATGGATCCCCGTCATCTAATACTGGGTGAGCTCACATAGAATAATGTAGATGGAATCGACCCTGGAGGTGGTCCAGTTCAACTCCCTGCTTTGTGCAGGGCTGGTTAAAGTCAAGTTGCTCAAGGTTTTGTCTAGCCTTTTTCAGGTTTTGTGTATCCCTGAGGATGCAGATTCCTGGGCAACCTGTTTCAATGTTTTTCTGCCTTCACAGTGAAAAAATTTCTCCTAATAGCTAAGCAGAATTTTTCTTGTTGCTGGAGAGAGGTCTGCTCCAGTTCTTCATCTTTGTAGTTGTTCTTCAGATCTCCGTGGGCAGCTACTAGGTTGTTCCTTAACCTCCCCTTCACCAGACTAATTAAGTCCATTAACGTCTTTTCGCAGGAGAGCTGCAGACTGCTAACCACCTTGGTTGCCAGCCACTTGATCCTTTCCAATTTTTTTCACGTCCCCCCTGAACTGAGGGGCCCAAAACTGGGCACAGTGTTCTGGGTTCAAGCTCACCATAGCTGAGCAGATGGGATTAATAACCTCTCTTCAGTGGCCACGTTCCTCCCAATACAGCTCAGTTTGCCGTTTCCCTTACGTATAGAGGGAGCGCAGTATAGGCTGGTATTCAGCCTGGAGTCCGCTGTAACCCCACTGCAACTCCCCTTTCAGCAGGGGCATTGCTCGGCCAGTCAGTTCCAATATATGGCATTACTCCTCCATAGGTGCAAAACTTTGCACTTTTCCTTATTTAATTTCATGAGATATCTGTTAGCCCACTTCTCGGATCAGCGGAGGTCCCTCTGGACTGAAACCCCGCCATTCGTTACGTCAGTTTTCTCTGGTTTTGTATCACCTGGCACCTTGCTCATGATGCTCTCGGTCACCATAGTAAACACCAGCCCCAGTTTCGGTCCCTAGTGTGGCTCACTGATTACCAGCAGCCAACCAAACATCGGGGACATTGATCACCGAACTTCTGAGCCCAGTGGTTCAGCCGGTTTTCAACTCAAATAGTCCGCTTACCCTGCCCCTGTTCCTTACCTTCCAAATGAGAGTGCTGTCCGAGGCACGTGTCAGATGCCTTGCTAAATTCAAAATAGATTACGTCCACGGCGCTCCCTCCTTAACCCGTTGCTCCCACACTGTAGGCTGCTCCTTTCGTTCCCGGGCTTTGCTGTGAAATGCAAGGAGCAGGTTTTGCTCGTGAAGACTAATATCCAGGGTATTGAATACTTAAGCATTTTCTGTAACACCTTCCACTAGTTTGTCTTGCCACTCCATCAGTGGACTTACATTTTCCCTTCGAAACAAGGATACCTGTAAATATCCTTTTTGTTTCTCACTAATCTTAGTCTGAGCTGGGCTTCCTCTGTGGTTTTGTTCCTCTGTACCCAAGTAATGCTTTTATGCTACCCATTTGCTGCCTGCCCATATTGTCATCTCTTGTGAGCTCCCAGTTTGCCTTTGTGTTCATTGAGAAACGTCCTGCTTGGCCAACTGGGTCTTCTGCTGAAAGTCCGTGTCCTCCTGCAGGAGAGTTCGTGAGATCTCGGCAGTTGTCTCTTTCAGAATCACTCAGCTCTCTTGGGCACCCTTCTCCTTCAGGGGTGCAATACCCTGAAGCAGCCAAAGTCTCTTCTCCTAAAATACAGTGTCCTCACTCTGTTGCTTACTTTGCCAACGTTTCTCTGGATCCTGAACCTGGTCATCTCATACCTGCTGCAGTCCAGGCAATCCTCTGTGACCGTATTCGCCACCAGTTCTTCCCTCCGTCAGCATTAATGATTATTTCTGCCCACTTGAAAAGCTGAAGTGTTTCTGTTTCATTATGCAGGTGGGGAGAAAAACAGCAATTCAAAAGTGTTTTATCTTAAAATATGTGTTGAACATTTACATACTTAATGGTTTTGATGGTTATCACATTCTTTCTTACACTGTTACTCATCTGTGTAATGTGCTGTTGAACCTCCAAGAGATTGTGGGAAACCAAGGACAGCAGAGAAGGGAGATCAGAGAAAAGACCATGTCCAACATTGATGAAATTGCTGCAGTTCATTTGTAAATCTCAGTGATTTGTTAACTGTGCTACACTTGTTTTTTATTAAGAAACATACCTGTGAACTAACTTGAGGTTGAGTGCACTGATTGTGTTTTTTTCCTGTCTGTATGAGGTCTGAGGCGCGTACACACGAGGGCAAGAGACTCAAACAGTTTGCACTGGGTAGATCGTGTAAGAATTCAGTGGTTTTGCTTAAGTGTCAGTTCCTGATACAAAGCAGTACGTAGCTTTAAGAGGTTTATTCTGGACAATTCACAAAGTTGTGGACAATATTACCTATAAGTGCTTTGGACCATTTTTTATAGATGTTTGGAAACTGGACCTTTGGAACACTGGTGTTCACTGTGCTTGTGTTCACAGTTACGTTGAAGGTAAGGTATGCTGTATTTTATCCATTGAAACTTCCTTAGAGCTCGTTTTCGAATTGCCGGTTACTTATATTCATTTCTCTCTATGACCATATGTCATCATATTAGTTTAAATTAAATACAGATATTGCTATCTCTGCCTTCTTGACTGTGCTTAAAATTGAAAAAGGTTTTTTTAGCTAGTTCTGGGTAGAATCCTTCCCTTTTTTCAGATGGTGTCATTTTATTTTGTCTCCTGCTGAGTATTGTGTTGCCTCTACATATCAATAAAACCATATAATCTTGTTTGGTTTTTTTCAGCTTGCACTAGATACACACTATTGGACGTGGATAAATCACTTCATGATCTGGGGGTCACTGGTATTCTACATTATCTTTTCTCTGCTCTGGGGAGGAATTATTTGGTATGAATCCTAATATAAATTGCATTGCAAATGTTGTTTCAGAAACATAAAGTTGTTACATATTTCACCTTTTTGTCCCAAACAGAATGAAATTTAGCTTTTGTGGATTGCAGAACTCCCAATAGCAATCCCATTTTGAAAGCATCAGTAATGCTAATTAGAGAATGTTCAGCTCTTCTTTCACTGAATGTTGGCTAAAATATTCTTAGAGACAAATATCAGGTCTCAGAGTGGGCTATCGCAGCAGTGTCGGTCAAAACCAGTCCAAGGGTTTGCTCAGGGAGCCGAGGCTGCTGATCTGAGGCAAAACATCACAGAGCAGATCACGGCTGTGCAGCTCGGGGCTAGCCACCCGCCTGCTGGGCTCGTCTTGGAGGGAACTGGCTGTACTGGTCTGAACTAGAGCCAGGGAGTGGAAGTTGTGTGGATGGCCAGGAGTCCTCTGTTTGGGCTCAGTATTGGCCCCCTTCCTTAGCAAAGTAGATTTACTGTAGATGTCTGAGCACCTGCTTGTTCTACTGTTGGTAAGAAGCTTTTTAAGAATTAGTATAACTCTTGTACAGAGCTGATTGAAAGTGGTTTGGTTTAGTGGTTTTTTCTATTAAAAAATTCAGTGTACTTGAAACTGAAATTTTGGGGTAGGAGATCAAGTTGAAAGAAGTTCCAAGTTCTTACTATGCGCGATTGCCATCAGGAGCTTAAGTTTGTGTTTCTCACTCGTAGAGCACCCAGTTACAAGGTTGTCTTTTCTGACCTCTTCTGCGGGAGCTGTTCCACTGTGTATGCATGAGTAAACATTTTGAGGCACCAGAGAGAAAGCAGAGACTAACTGTTGCGTCATGATTAAGGTGCTATTTAATTTGGAGTAAGGATTTTGTATTTCCGTGTGCCCTTTGCAAATGAGTAACTACCTGTCAGCTCCTTGGATATTCAGTAGCCTCTTTTTTTTCCCCTGGTAAGATCAGATCTCAGTTTCTTCAGCATCAGAATGAAAACAGTTTGCAGAAGTGACATGGGAAGTATCTGGGGCAGGATAAGGAGTAGTTGGAAGAGCATAAACAGGATAAGAATGTAACTTGGTTTATCTTTGCAAGGGAGAGGCAGCGTGGGAGGTAGGACAGCACGGTATTTCCTGCAGCCCGGAAGGCAAGAGGAAGGTCATTCTCTCTATTCAGCACATGTCTAGATCTCTTTTTGAGAAAACTGGGATGGATGAACTCCCTCAAACTGGGAAGTTGAACCCGAAGTATTTCATCACTGTCATAATTTTTGTGTTTAACATTGTCAGTCTTTCTCTTGTGTATTGAAGTGTAATAATATCTTTAATCTTTTTCCTACTAGGCCTTTTCTCAATTATCAGAGGATGTATTATGTGTTCATGCAAATGCTGTCTAGTGGTCCTGCATGGCTGGGTATAATTCTGCTCATAACTGTCAGCCTTCTTCCAGATGTTCTCAAGAAGGTCTTATGCAGACAGTTGTGGCCTACAGCAACAGAAAGAATCCAGGTAAAAATATTTTTCATTGCCAAGTCAGTATTTTGTATCACAAGTCTTTAATAATGAGACCTCTTTCAAGGCTAGGGACCAGATTAGAACAGAGGCTGCCCATCGGTGGTGCGTATCACCGGTTGTATCCCAGCCGCTTCTGAGCGGAGCGGTGAAAGACGCTGCCTGCTGTTTCCGCGGCGGTATTTACCTGAACCCTGGGGCATCCCCTCTGCCTCTGCCAGCAACCCCAGGGAAATCGGCTGATGAGGATGGTGAGACAGACACGTGGCTCAGCAGGATTCCTGATTTGAGGAGATAAGAAGGGCAAGGGGTCGGGATCTCTGTGAGGCCAGGTAGGAGGCACTTGCATGGGCCTGGACAGCAGTTGTTCCTGCTGTTGTAGTCGGAGGCGCTGCCCGCACCCCTGAATCGAAGTCGTTGTCTTTCATACCACGTCATTTTACTGCATAAATGAAACTCTAATGTGGTCGTCTTAGCGTTTACCGTGCAAGCTGAGCGTAGGTATCTAAAATGGAAAGCCAGCTAAAATAACCTAAGCTCAAAATAAAACTGGTAGGAAGGGAGCACGTGGTTTTACTGAAATCCCCCTTAAAGCAGGGATTTGCACAAGCATTTGCAATCCTATACCAAGGGACTCAACAACTGCGTGTGTGTTTATTACTGAACAAATCTAGAAATTATACACTTAAAATAAATGTGATTAATATATAGGATGTTGGTAAGGAATATGTAGTAAACTCGTGCCAACATTCATATTGCATGATCTGTGCAGTATAATACTTTCTTAGGAAACTATTTTATACTGATGCTGTGCCTGTTACAAAAACATATGTATTAAAACTTACTCGTATTCTATTCATCATTTTTTCCTTTTATATTTCAACTTACATTTTGCCTGTTCTGACACGTTATTTCTACATAAACGTGTCTTGCTGTGCCAGTGGGAAGAGTATTTTAGGATCTGTTGTCTCCTTTCTTCTAATCGGCCCCAAAGGAGAATCTACTGTGTAAATCCCGGTCCGCTCTGCTGAGGCTGAAAGGGAAGCCAGGTGCTGTGGGAACGTGGTGCTATTCTGGGGCCACCAAAGCACCCGCAATAGAAAATGTTACCCGTATTTTTGACCCCAACAAACTTTCATATATTATATCCATTAGAAAGTGAAGGACAGTAGAGGTGTTGAACATAAAACTTAATGTTACTGCCCGTGCCCTTCTCAGCCCATCAGCTGCCACTGGTAGGTTAAAATACTGAGTTACCAGCAACTGTGTGTGGGGGGGTTAGTTAGCATTTTGATGTTCATTTGAGAAGATGCTTTGCATTAAGAGGAAAGGAATGAAGGAACTTTGCTTCCAAGGAAAGTCAAATTTCCCCTTTGGCAAAGGTAAAAACTTCTTCTCTCACGCCTGCAAAGTAACCCCCTTGCCATTGTTCTGTATTCGTGAACGCAGGGTTGTTGAGATGCCCCACTTCAGGAGGAGAGGAAAGAATAAAGACTAGCAGAAAAGCATTCCTAGGCAGTTCAGCATTTAGCTTTTTCTGTTTCGATATCTTCAATAGATGTCTCTCTGCCATATATGCTGCTTGTGGAAGAAGTTGATCTCAGTATAGTTTGTGCATGCTTAATTTAAAAGTCTAAAGGGAGGGAGTGAGGAGGGGTTAATGCAAAGAAACTAGCTAGCAAACAAAAGCCCCAAACTAAGGTATTACAGCATTTCTTACAGACATTGTATATTAGTGCTGGAAAATGAATCGGTTGTGAAGCAGACTTTGGGCTTAGCACTGGCAATATTAACTTTTTAATATTTAGTAGAAGATCTTTGACTTTTAACCAGATATATGCCTTGTGTTTCTTCTTCCCTCTCTTTGTTTCTTCCTGTCTTCCAATCCGCTTTGTCTAAATAACTGCTACCTTGCTTTAAACATAAATGATGTGCACGGTTGCTTCCTACAATCTTCTGGGGAAATCAGACTAAACATCAGTGCCTTTCTGTTGAGCAGTCCACCATCTTTATGCTTTCTCAGACTTCGAGCAGTCTAAGTTTCTAATGGAACAAAAGGTGACTTTTTTCTGCCTTTCTGCATGCTTGGCCATTTCATTCAAAGGACAGTAAAAAGTTTATCATCAGAAGTTATTTACCGTACTCATTACCTCCATTTCTGATTCACATCAACTATATTTTGAAGAAGAATACTTTTTAGTATAGTTTATCCTTTTTCCGTGTGCTTATTTCAGATTCTATGAATCATTGTCACAGTCCGTCACTACCATTTTTGTCACTGTTGCTACTGAATTTTACATAATGTTTCAGCCTCAAGAATCTAGGATTCTTAGGTCCCCATTTTAATCATCGATCTATCTGTAGGTGAATGCGTGTCATGTTTGCATTGTACCTGAGTAAATGGAATAGTTGCCACACAAAGAAGTGATAATTCTGATTATGCTGATGTTAATAGCATCATATAGAAAATGTGGTACTGAAAGCCATTTAAGTGCTCTTTGGAATATATTAATATATCTGCTCTGTTGTGATAGAAAAAAATGCAATTTTTTTATTAATAAGTTATTTCCAGCATGCATTTTGAAACTGAGCTTTCTGTATATTCCATTTCATGAAATTCTGTGCTCTTCCTAGAAAGAAAACAGCTCAAGATCCATAAGTTTATGACATTTAATATAATACAAAAGTAGAAGAAATGCTAGTAAATCTTGGCTTCCCTACAGTCTGCAAGAAAACTATTTTTGACTTAATACTAGAAGACTCTTGGTTTCCATTGCAGATTTTAGATCTTGATTTCTTAACTGGTTAAGATAAAAAATATATTTCCTCTTTCTTTCCCCCTTCAAAAATGTATAGTCAATAAAAATGACTGTAATTATGTAAGTTACAGGGAGACTACACAAAGGTTTTTTTCACCGTTGGAAATTCTGGCTAAAATTGGCTTTTAAGTGCTTTAGGATTGGTTTGAACTGAGCTTGTAACCAATTATTTTTAAACTTACTGCATTCCCGTAAGCTGGATTGCTTTCTTTGTAAGAAAGGGCTTCTGGGACAGTTGGCAAGATTAACCTACGACCAGCAGCCACCTCCCAGGTTACTAAATTAGTTCTCCTCAGGCAATTAAGATCATATAAAGCCTTTGAAGCAATTCTTATGCTTCTGAATTTTTCAACTATTTGAAAGTCACTCCAGTGTGTGGTGGGTGATTGCTTACCATCGTTGTCATCATGCAGAGGTTTGTAAACATTCCAGATCCAGTTCTGTTTTGGGAGAGCTTTTCTGCGTGTGAGAGAGAGAGAGATCTGTACACACACATATATACATACATATGTGTATATACAAATATATATATGTACACACAAGTGTATATATATAATCTGCATGTATATTTGTATATACAGACTCATGTGAACTGTTGTCTTTCTTGGGCTAAACCACTTAATTCTGCAAAAGCTTTGGAGGAATCTGTTGTCTCTTGGTAATTTTGGTCAAAATCTGCTCATGTCTGTCATACATGCAGTCCCAGTGACTCTTTGGCTCAATGAAAGAAGCTGAATTTTGTGATTTAAATGGAAATTGTGCAGCTGTGAGGTTTCTTTCAGCCTTTACTTTTAAAAAGCAAGAGGGTATTTTTTATTTTTTTTAATATATCCAATCTACATTAATTATGTTTCCTTTTCCTTTATTCTTTCATTAATAGCAGAAGCTCAACAGCTCTGTTAGGGAAAATACAAATTCACTTTAAATTGTCCTCTTTTCATTTTTATAATTGCCACTGTGATCGACAGTGTTTCAGCAATCCCAAATATTTTGTAGCTGAAATACCAGGTGTTTAGATTCTGAGCCGTAAATAACTTCTGTGCTTTCATCCCTTTTAAAGAAATATTTTTCTTTTTCTCTTCGCTTCCGACTGATGTTTTTGTACTTCCCTTTCACTCCAGTCACAAGATCAGCTCATCAGCTTTGTTATGAGATCTCTGCCCTTTGCTGCGCTTGGGGAAACCCGCGGTGGTACTTGTGCCTGGGGAAGCCTCTCGGGATTCGTCGCTCCTCTCTTCCTCGGCGGGCTTAGCCGCTCTGCGACAACCGCGCGGGCTCTTGGGAAGCTGCTCACCAGCAAGCTCTTGCCTTTTTCATGCGCTGGGCTCCCCTTCTATGGAAAACAAGGAAACGGATCTTGCTGTTGCAGTGTTTGAATCCCATGGAAGAAGTTACTTCGGTGACTCCCCATGGTGTAAGGCCCAAGCTGTAGGCCAGCCTTCGTTAGCGCTGGCCCCGTCACCTCCGTGCGCAGCGCTCCCTTCGCCGTACCGGCTCTTCTGGGGAGTAGTGAAGCGGGACGTCCGCTCCTTAATTTGGAGTCGGTTTGGCCTCATCCTGTCACGGGGACCTCTCCCGTTCGGTACAGGTTATAGCCAGAGGGGCAGGATGCGGAGCCCGTGGTACTTGGTCATGGTGCAGTTAAGTGCTTTTGAGAGTCATTAAGTATTTTTAACAAAGTTTGAAATGGAATTAAAAACATCCTCAGAGTGGCTCAAAGAATTAACCTCAGGATCAAGAAATAGAAACCTTGTTTTACACTGGATAACTTTTCCTTTTTAAATCTATCAGAAAATCCCTCACTCTTACAGGACTTTGCTACAATAATTACATTTGTACCAAATGGTACAATTCATTCACCTTTCCCTCTTGTATTCAGCAAGAGTCTCACTGTTTTTCCTCATCCTTGCAGAAGAGTATGAGACATAAAACAGCCCTAAATGCACTGGCGAACAGCGATGGGCCACTTCTTGAAGGAAACCTTTCAGCTTCCGAGCCATAATTAGATCGAAGCTAGGTAACAGTACTGTACGTGTTGCCAGTTTGGATTAATTTCTATTGGTGAACTGTGCTATTCACAAATCAACTGTTTCCTCCAGAGTTTTTGATGTACTTTATCAATATTGATACAAAATCATGTTGTTTTACTTGGAAAGCCTAGTTTTTGCAAGAGATGTTCCATGCCACAGGTAAGATCTTTTTGTCTCAGACAGTTACCCATGTAAAGCAAAACACTGAATCAATATCCCCATATTAAAGTCCTGTAAATACGTTGTGTTATGTCTAGTGTTGTGTGACGTTGCCTCTGTAAACCGCAGTCGTCACTGCGCAGTGCACTTCCATTATACCACAGAGTAAAACACACGAAGTCAGAAGTAATTCTCACACACAAGCGGTTCATCCATCATCTCTCGCGCTCTTGAATACATATATAGACCAAATGCAGACAGTCCAACAGGCAGCTCACCGTCTCAAAGGAGGCGAGTTACTTGCGAACGGGACCTCGGGTCAGGAGGCTGGGGCCCTACATCCCACACCGTCTCCCCTAGTAAGGCGTTCTCTACAGCCCAGAGCCCTGCGGCGGCGCCGCCTCGACCGGGCGGGAAGCGCGGTAGCCTTGCCGGGTACCCGAGCCGGCAGCAGGAGGGGCGAGCTCCTATCTGCTCCAAACGCGAGGGCAGCAGAACGACGTTCTCCGCTTTGCATCGTCTCCTTGCCACGCAACCGATTACGCGAACAAGTGTCGGTACGAAGGTCACGTTCCCGCCTGGATGCCGTATCTGCTCCAGTCCCTTCGTGCTCTCCTGACCCCAAAAGCAGCACGTGAAGAATTAAGGTGCAAAGTACCAGTGCGTGAAGAGGACAAATGCGATGTAACGTGCTGGTGCGGGCTGTAGGGCTTCAAGGTAGTTGAGGGGTGCTTTGATTTGCTTTTAACGACTGCTAGACAAGTAGTAGTAGAAGACCCCAGCCTTATTGAGTAGCTTCAGGCATGGCAGATTGAAGGCGCTTTCCTTGGAGCTATGTGCAGAAAACACATGATTTTATTTTTAGAAATACATATGGTAACTAAAATGCTTCACTTTCTAGCTGGAAGAATAGGAAAAATAGCTACCATACAGTGTATGATTGCTCCCTCCGACATTTCCAAAACAAAGTCTGCTCATCTGTTGCCTGATTATCTACATTTTTCTGTATTAATGTTGGTATTTGGTCTATATGTGTGTTTAAAGAACCCAGACCTCACTGTGAGCAGTTTGGTATAGGCTGCTGACTTTTCCAAGAGTAACTGTTGTACGAGAGCTTTCTGATTGCTCTCGGTTATGCAAAACTAGTGTTTCAAGCTTGTGATTGGCATTAAAAGTGTATTATTAAATCTCAGCCAAACTTCTGTAAGCTACCTCATTAATATTTATTTTGTGCTTTTGTCCCCTTTACTACTGGCTTGCTGTCAACAGGGAAGGAGGAAGGGGATGATTAAGAACAGAGGATTACTTGGCTTGTATGGCATTCTTGGAGAGAGTGTTTGATAACATTGATTTGAATCATGCTTACAATGCATCTATATCTTAAATACCATCACATAACCTCTATACCTGGAAATTATATGTGCATTTAGTGAGAAGAATTAGATAAACTCATTGGGGAAAGTGCTGTGCTAATTTTCTTGTAGTTTGTGCACGTGTTCCAGGGTCTTGTCGTGCAGCCGTGGTGTTACTGTAGGCCTGAGTATTTCCTGAGTGGAAGTGTCGGTTCTGCCAGAGTGTGGAGCGATTAAGTGGTACAGATAAATTTTAATGGACAATTAGACCAAGGTAGTATTGTGATGTGTAGTATAAATTGCCCGTATAGATGCAACGTGTAACCTAAGCAAGTCCGAAATCAGATACGGCTTAGAAGTACAAAGCAAGTGCATTAAAGCCCTGGAACTTTCATTTATTAGCACAAATGGACTGTAGAGAATTCCCTCTCTTTGGAAGTACAGGGCAAAGTACTTGAATCTGTTCTGTCTTAAAATTCCCCGTAAGAAGTCCTGACTAAAGAAGTATAGAGATAAAAAGATGTACCAGGAGAGATTGCAAAATGAAATATAAACTCGATTTAAAACAATTCAACTTGAAAGCACACTCTGTCTTCATCTGTTCTCTGAAGAGCCCCATTATCAGGTTTAGAGATTATGTGTAAAATTATGCCTGGTTCTGTAGGTCTTAATATAAAACTAATCATATTGAAAGTGGTTGAGATTGCTCAACATGAGGGGTTATACCTTCACATGAAACAAATAGCCAGAGTGGTGATCTAGTGAAAGGCATTATTATGCCAGTGGCCCTATGAAGGGACACAACTGTAGACTTCCAGCTCCAAAATCATCTATTTACTGTGTATTTGTTTTTTTTTCCCTTTTAACAGAATGCATCGAGGCACTGCCGGGAGCACATCTCGGAATTCACACCTCTTGCCTGTCTGAAAAGCCCAAGATACAGGAGCAGTGACTGCAGCAATTCCCCAGCAAGAAGGTCTAATTCTCATTCTAAAAAAATGATGTTTACGCACTGGAGAGGCGTTGATTATTCAGTACTTCCGTCTGTCTTTGGCTATTCCAATAAGCATTGCCGTTCCAGTGCGGGCTACCGCTACAGTGGGTCAGGTTTGGAAACGTCTGTATGACAGAACACCAAGTCAAGCCTTTAAAAACTGTGGTTTTGTTTATTTCTTTTTTTCAGGAAACAAACATGTCACAGAAATATATTAAACTATACCTGGCTTTTGCTGTCTGAGGTAGCGTTCAGACAAACAGGATCAAGAGCTAGAAGTATGAACCCTTCCAGGCCCGTAGGCCTCTCTTTATGTTTTGAACTACTGGAGCAATGAACAATCTGCACAGTCTGGTACTGTGAGACTGGTAGCACTCAAAATTCTCTTCATCCTGTGTCAAGACTTTTGTGCATTTACTGCTTCTGTCATCTTTAGTCATTTTCTTTGTTACTTGAAGCGCATAGTTTCAGTCAGTGACCTACATTTTGAGATCAACAGTTTTAATTTTCAGCCAGAAGCAATGACCTCAGTTATCTCCAATGAAAGTCTCCTAAAGCATATTTAACAAGTGCTGTTTCTGATTTTCCTCTGTCCTTTCTCTTTCTTTGCTCTTTCTGTAGAACAAACTGGTGTTTCCTCTGTGCAAATCTGCTTTCAAGAAACACTCTCTAATGTTCACTTCCTTGTAAGTGGCCAAATCAGGGCTATGTCTGGTTTTCAGTTAGTTTCCCCAGTAGAAAGATAGGCAAAGCAATCCTTGTGTGAGGTCTGTGCACACTGTATGAAGTCAAGTTGGCTGTTAAACAGGTAAATGTCATCAAGGATGATATCTGCTCCACAACCGAATGTAAGCATTTTGCCTAAAAGGTTTTTGTGAATTTGTCAAAGACGCAGAGTACCCGGTGTTCCCGCTTCCTATCCCTGTGATCGTAAAATAGGCATAGCAGAAAGTATGATATATTAAGGGGTTTTTGACCCATTTTTTTCCTTAGAAGAAGAAAGGCTGTTTTTCCAAAGAAGCGTCTTTTACTCTCTGGATTCCTCCTCTTAATTCTGCTATTTTTTTGTGTGTGTGGCTAAATACTGGCTCAACGGCTTGGTAGATGTATTACAAAGCACACAACCCTGAACTTCTGCAAGCAAACCACGAGGTGGCACACGGCTGCGCACCAAGTTGAACCGTAGTCGCGATAGAGAAACTAGTTTTGGCTGGGAGGATTCTGTCCCAGTGACTTGAAGAACGACAGCCAACTTGCACTTCTGTTTTCTCTGCTACGTTTATGGTCCCTTGCGCTAATTCAGCTATTAGCTGTGTCCTTGTCTTGTTTCTTTAGTCCAGTGTTTTATTTTGGGGTGCAAAAATATCTGAAGGAGGAATCTGATTTCAATCAGTTTTGGCCTGGTGGTTAGAACTAGTTAATAACCATAGTCATTAAATACCTCTGGGAGGACATTAGCTAAAAATTTACTTCAATGTGAAAACAAAATATTTGGAATCAGAGCTGCAGCCTTTACTGGAAGACCTAGCAAAGATACTGTTAGTTGTCTTTCAAATGAACTAGGGTGGCAGAGAAAAATTATTTCCCTTTTTGTGTTTAAAAAAAACGACCAACAAAAAAACAGAGGCAAAATGGTTTACTCACCAATTTACTTCTTAAGAAAAGAAAAATCAACTTCCTAGGAAATGTCCTCACAATATTCTGAGTGATTTTTGCATTAAACAAACAGTGAAATATTATTAAAATGCCCTGGGACAAGCAGAGATTGTAAAGTGGGTTGTGAAATTTTCAGTATACCAAAGATAAGAGAATTTTGAGGAATCTAATGCTGAGCACCACAGGTGAAGGTATTTTTACCATTTAACATGTAGCACTTTTAAGTTTCGAAGAATGTCCTCATAGCAGTAACATTTTCACATACATACATACGGGTGTGGGTGCGTGTACATATACTTGCCATTGCAGACTTGAATGTTGGTCAGTTAGAACCGTCCCCTACATAAAACACTGGTGTATATATTTTTAAAAAGTTAATATGGGTATAAATTTTATACCAGTAGCAGTGACAAATTTCTTGTGTGTAGTTAACAAATTATTTGTAATGTATTTTTTAGAAATCTTAAAATTGCCTTTGCACTGAAATATTTTTCATACTGTAGCTATTTATAAATCTGTTTTACGCATACATTTGTTAACACACCATTTCTATTTTTTTTATATGTTTTGAAGGCTTTTTTTATACCTATGAGTTTTGGCCACTTAAATTTAGCTTAGAGTGGAGTTGTGGCTGAATGTTAAAATTCTAATGAATGTCAAATTAGAAATACAGGTCTCTTGCTCTGTCAGTCTCACCCAAACTATCGATGTTTTGTTAGTGTTGGTGATAGCGGCCATTAGAGCGCTGTACTTCCAGTGCTGTACTACTACTGCTAGCTTTTTTACTCTGTAAAACCTCCTGCTTTTTTTACTTTTCTGAGTTCCATCTTTTAGCCTTAAATAAGGAGATTTTTGCTTGATGTTTTTGAAAATGCTGCATTCCTGTTCTGCCTACTAACAAAGCAGTTCATTGCAAACTTCATGTAGCCCTGCACTGAGAAATGACTGACAGTGTTGTCCAGGCTGGAACACCTATACGGGTGCTTGGGAAATTTCGGTTCAGCGTGTCATTTTTTGGAGGAGAAAGAATGCTTGAATTTAAGTGGAAGTTTCTGCTTTGATTTAGCAATAGTTTTACCTTTAAAAGTTTTTCCTCTTCGTTAAAATAGACCATTTAATGGAAGAAACCATAAGACATCAGCTCGGTTTCAGCTGATGTACTTTTGCTTCAGTCCCTCTCACTGTTGCCATGCAAACCTAGTCCACTGCAGCAGGTGTTAACTTGGAGTTTCGCTGTAAACGGGTCAGACGATACAAAGATGAAGAAGTAGAAGTTAGAGCAAAATGCATTAGAATGTTTTATTATGGATGGGACACTGAAAGGAGACAGCTTTTTATGTATTAAAAAAAAAGAATTAAAGGGGGAAAGTATAAAAACCTATATAACTTCCTAACTTGCCTTGTTTAAATTGTTGCAGCTTTAACAGCATAGTGTCTCCATAACTGCTTCTATAAATGTCTTGAAACTGGTAAGCACTAACCAAATGTATGTGAAGACTTAGAAAGTATTTCAAGCTTTTCAGCCACTAAAGTTCATATATTCCTGCCGTGGCTTTTGGCAAAAGATCTTTTCTGCTTTACCATGTACAATAAGTGTTTGTTCAGCCACTTAATGTAAAAGCTTACAGTTTACTTTCCTGCTTGCATTAGCCTGTTTGTCTTGACCCAACTGGCTTGCAAATATAAAAGGAAAAAATAGCTTAACTGAGCAACTGCACTACTTTTCTTTTGGAAGCCAGTGGGATCATTGTGTTCATGCTACTGTCTCTGTTACAAAAGCTTTAATGGAAATTTGTGAAAGTATTATGAAAGTGAAAAAGTCTGTGGTTCTACTTTGCAGAACAATCTAAAAATCAATTTATAGAGCTTTAATTTTTTACCTTATGAAAATTCACAGAATTTCAATGTGCGCTGTCTCTGACATAAATTCTGTGCTATGTACACATTGCATTTTAAATGTCCTTTCATGATCTAATGTAAAGTAGAATCTGCGAAAGTTGCTGTATGGGGGCTGGGGGTAGTTATCTGTGCATTAAACATTAACAATGTCTGTAGTCATCGGCACCAAATACTGACACTTATTTTTAACAGTACGATTATAGGTGCATTTATTTAAAAATAAATCAGCCTTCAAATCTAATATTTAGATTATCCTATACCACTTCATTTATTTGATTTGAAGAGTCAGTGTGTGAATACATTACTGTAAAGTTTCTTTTCAGTGCTATTTTTAACTTTCATTTCTGTAGATAACCAAATATAACTTGTTTATATTCAGTCACATTTTGGATCCTTATGTAGAATATATAAGCAGGAGACATGAATCTGCTTGCAATAAATATAAACATTCAAGACTGGTTTAATTTTGCTCACAAGTAATTAAAATAATTCTAGTATGAATATGAGATGGTTTCATATTAGTCTGTAATAAAATGTAAGTAGATAACAGAGAATGGAACGAGTGTTTGAATCTGTTACTGAATATGCTTGCAGTCAGATTTCCTTTCAGAAAAGAGTATAGGTAGCCAGCTAAAAAAACCAGCTAACAAAAAGGGAAATTCAGAGAAAGCTGGAACATGAGCGATGGGGCGGGTTGCTGCAAAGCTCACAGAAATTGGTACTGGTCCAGGAGAGCTTTGTTCCTCCTGCACAGATTGGATAAGTTCTTTCCGCGCTAAACTCATAAGCTACACATGAGAAGTTCCGTATTTCCTTGTGGTTCTGCTGTGCGGGGTTTCAGAGCCGTTTCTCCTTTCTTTTGCCATGTTGGCAATTTAAAGAAGCCAAACTAAAGGTGACGACCGTGTGCTTTACCACCTGCGTTGGTAGCAGTGTTCACAGATTCTTACAGAGGAGGCTGAGCGCACAGAAACACCGTTTTCTTTCACTTGGGGTTCCATATTACGGGACTTTCTGTAGCTTCAAACCCGTTCCAGGCCGCAGTGGGGGTGCGGGTACCCTGGAGAGCCGCTGCAGAGCAGTTCGGGGCGTTAGGTGAGCGTCAGCCTTCCCCTTCGCTCCGAGGCTGCGCAGAATGCTGAGGCGCTTTGTGCTCGTTTCGCGCTTCCCGTTACAAAGAATTCAGAGTAATGGGTTTGTATTTATATGAACTTTTAATCCCAACGATGCCAGTGTATTGTACCCATCTCCCTTTTGTGTCTCAAGAAACTTTGTGTTTCTACTGACGAGCTCCTGGAGAAGGCAGTTTGAGGGGAAAAGGTAAATATGGAACGATGTTTTTCCCTTTATTCATGCGATGAAGAAAAAGGCATAAATTGCAGTTAGATAGAAATATTAAATTGGAACAGTTCTTGAAAAAAATAATGTGATGATGCATCTGGATTTCAGGAGGAACACAGCAGCAAGAGGAACAAACTACCTCATAAGTAGACAACTTTTTATTTTGCATGTAAAAATGTGTTTACTTATTTAAAGAAAAACAGGATAGAAAGTCAGTGGTTTCTGGACAGAATTCTAAATTGAATACCTTATGTTTTCCTTTAGCTCTTTTAGTAAGTAAATTACATTGTAGAATTAATTGAAAACTGTTTCTTATATTCTACAATGAGACTACATTTTTTTCTGCAACATATGCAATACTGCTGTATAAAATGTTTCCTGAAGGTTATTTTGATACAAAGTGAGGTAGGTTGGAGACAGACTGAAGTTTCTTGGGTTTGTTTTCTGCATATTCCAATTTCCTCCAGTGATACTCTACAGGAATTTAAAAATAGTATTTGACCATTCTAATAAAGCTTTGTTGTTGTGTGTTTTTTCCATTACACATACTTACAAGTCTTTCATTTTAATTTCATTCAAATGTTAAAGCAAAAATCAGCCCTTCAAAGGCTTCATTTACACTGTGAAGTGATAGGACAGGGTTAAAAACAAATAGAGCCATTAACTCATTTCATTATACAGACCAGTTTATCAGAAGCCTCATGTCCCCTGTCTAGGTTTAGATGTGTTTGTTGGAAAATTACAGCATGTGATCCATTCTTTTTTAACTAGGGAGTCTGCAGTAAATTAATAATGGTAACTCTTAATAATTTAAGTGTTTATTTTCCATTTAAAGGAGACAAATAGGAGTAGTATTCAATTCTAAACCACTGAAAGGTTTGAGTTTGTTTACCATTATTCATTTCAGTTAAGAAATCTCGTGGTGCATTAAGCTTTTAAAAATACATACGATGCAGTGTCCTGCTAGGTTCAGAGGCTCCCTGTTCTGATTGTATCAGGAAGAACTGCTGCCATCCACTCTCCTTACTTAATGGGGGAAGAACTGATGTGCCGCTTCTTCCTAACAAGGCAAGTAATGTTAATAGTTGTTCAAAAAGCACATCAACGCTTACCTTGAGATTTTAAACATATTTTGTAAAGTTACAGCACACAGATATGTTAATCGAATTTGAAAGCTAAATCTTGCAATCTAATAAACACCGAGTTCTAGAAATGAAGGAAAACAAATCCTGGTCCAAGGTTCAAGACTATAAAGCGGTGTGCCAACTTTGATTTCAGAAAATACTTCCAACCAACTACCTCACCTAAAAGAGTATTCTTCTAGGAGTGCTGAGCAGCTTGCTTCTAAGATGATTATAAACTGCATAGCTAGAGAAAGTTGTCAATGTTAATTAGGTTGAAGTCTAATTGTTTATTCCCAGCTACGAAAAGGTACTGTGTTCCCTGTTATTCTGATAAAATTACAGCCCAGAAAGAAGGTCCTCACCTCCTAAGGGATTTCAGGCACAAGACCACAAAGTGTAATGCTGATGCAGTGATACAACTCAGCAACAGCTGGGATTCACTTGGCTTGTAAGTGACTCTTCTTACTCCAAATTACATACTGGTTCAGCCCAAAAGCAGTGTTTGTGCATCACCGTGCTGAAAGGAACTGGTCCAGATGGAAAAAAGCTGAAGATCCTTCCATTGTAGGTTGTACTGCAACAGGAGTCGGGCTTCCCTCCGTCCTCTGGGATAAGGCCAACAGCCGATGATTTGGCATCCGTGTTCCCTGGCAGCCCCGGACTCCCGCATACTCCTGAGAAATGTCCAGGTACCCGATACCCTCCAACCTCGCTGGGTGTTTCTTAGAGCAGCTGCCCAGAACTTGCACCCACTGTAGTGCGCGTCCAGAACAACACTTCTACCGTTAACAGGTTTGAGCCCAAGATGATCTTACTCCTAGCTACTGCTGGTCTATGTATAATGTAGTAGGTGCTTACTGCAAACACTTTGCTGATGGAAATAATTCCGGGACTTCATTTAAAATCTTCTTTTTGGGAGGGGGTGTAAGTTCACATATTTGCTCCTAGCCTAGAAGTAAGAGTTTTTATTTTCCTAAAAGTATTCTATTCAGTTACTTCTGTTTTCCATTCTGAAAACAGCAAAACAAGGAAACAAAAATACACAGCATTACCACTTTTTGCTAAAATGAGAGTAAAGCTGATCAACTTCACCCCTTGCCCTGCCACGTTTCTCATTGTCTTAAAATTATCTTGGTCTTCTCATTACGCACCATACCAGGAACTTGTACTAGCAGCTGAAATGCTCTCTACAGCCATAAGGTAAACCTTTGGAGAACATTTTTCTTAAAATGAGATTTTTACTCCTAAAGCTGCTTATTTAGTTGAAATCTTTGTACACAATTTACAGTCTTTTGCTGCCATCTGCACAGAAATGCTGAATTCATGGTATTGCAGCAAAGAGCTTTTAATATGCAGCAATTAAAAAGATTCTGTAAATCGTAGTACCAGTGCTGGCTAAGGCAGCTGACCTAAATTTAGTGAGTCCTACTGTGGCCATTTCAGGAGTATAGAGGTTTTGTTTGGGGTTTGGTTTTGGTTTTTGTTTTGGGGTTTTTTTGAGGTCTCTGATCCTGTTTCCTTGTCATAAAACTAAACAAAAGGTGACTCCCAGTCTCTCTCACATAAAACATGAGCTACACATGGAATCAGAGTATCCTGAGCTGGAAGGGACCCAGGACCACTGAGTCCAACTCCTGACTCCAGCCAGGGCAACCTAGAAGTTAAACCATAGA
Source organism: Aviceda cuculoides (assembly GCA_035590195.1). Classification (NCBI taxonomy): domain Eukaryota; kingdom Metazoa; phylum Chordata; class Aves; order Accipitriformes; family Accipitridae; genus Aviceda; species Aviceda cuculoides. The sequence continues at coordinate 2,357,613 of JAVJGG010000058.1, forward strand.
TTTAAGAGTGTTGCCCAAATGCTTCTTGAATGCCAGGAATCTTGGGGCCATGACCGCTTCCCTGGGGAGCTCCTTCCAGTGCTGGACCACCCTCACCATGAAGAACGTTGTTCTAATGTCCGATCTGAACTTCCCCTGACGCAGCTTTAAGCCGTTCTCTCGTGTCCTAACACGGGACAGCAGCGAAGAGATCGACACCTCCCTCTCTGCTCCCCCCACGAGGTAGTTGTAGACAGCAGTGAGCTCACCCCTCGGGCTCCGCTTCTCCGAGTATCCTCCGACACTCCTCAGAAGTCACGTCCTCTGCTCCTCTCACCGTCTTTGTTGCTCTCCTCTGGACACAATCCTCTATTTTCACATCCTTCTTACATGTGAAGCACAAAACTGCGCACAGCGCTCGAGGGGGGGCCGCACCAATGCTGCAGTGTATGCAGTCTGATGTGCTGACTGAGGGATAACAAAGACTTCGAGGAATTTGGAGAATAGCAACTGCTTTGACCAGCCAGCAGGAAGAACTTAAAAAAGAAAAAGTGAACATGCACAGTTAAGAGATAGTTAGCTGGGCACACACATTTGGGTAAGTAAATAAGCAAAAAATGTACACATGCAAAAAAACCCCAAAAACCTGTATGAAATGGAGAATTGTCCATCTAAAGAGTTTGACTAGGGTTTCAAACTTTAATGCCTGCTCAATTCTTGTTCTCCCTACAGACAGCACGTGGGATACACATTTACATCTCCCCTTTCTTGCCTCTTGCCTAGTTAGTACCTGACGTGCTGGGGTACCTCCCTCTCCCCCAGAAGTCTATTTTAGCACTCCATGCTTTGTTCTGAAAGAAAGATACATTCCTTCCACGTTTGAGCAAAGCGTCGTCCCATACGTGGTAACGAGAGAGAGATCTCTTTTCCGTGCTGTCTCAGAGCAGCATTCAGCAGGCAAACCAGCAGCAGATAACAACCCCACAACGGGTACTGCCTTCGTCACTTCTGTACAAGAAATATTTGAACGTGTGCACACAAACACACGCCCTCCTCCCGCCGGTGTGAATTTCACGTGGGAGATGAGATAACCTCCCTCTTACCTTCCTCCTGCGTACAGCTCTGTTGCTTTTCCCAGGTCCCTTTATAAGCAAATTAAGACTCAAAATAAGCTCATCCATCCTTTTCTCTGCTAAGATTGCGCATGTTTTGGAAGTTAACCCTTTCCCTATTGAGTCCATTTATGCTAGCTGCTCCAAAAGGATACATGGTCTCATAGGACTTTTTCAATTTTTTTCATATAAAAAGTTGTTATTTGAAGGTATTGGAAAAAAGGAATCCTTAGCCCACTGAGTTTATTGCAAACTACCTGTTTCCTATAATTTTGGCTTGAGTGATACATTACCTGAAGACTCACGTTTAAGGGTCTCCAGGGAGAATTTTTTTTAAGAGTGATATTATTTGTAAGACAAGAGAAAAGGTCCATTTTCATATATACCCAAAGATTTGAAGGTAACATAGACAGGGAATGGCAATTTAAGTTCTAACGCCCACCCATCCTACCCCCCCCCAATAAATTCTTATCCATATCATATCTGAAAGATACATTTCCCTCATACTGATCTGGTTCTGCATCAATCAATCATGTTTATATCCTTCAACTAACTTTGGGCAATATGCCACTATCTTGAGCCCACAAATCTTTCCATCGTAGCCTAGCTGAATAATACTCATGCATTCAACATCTTCTATTTCCAGATGTAGTTCATGAGAACCATCTGCCAGCTCTTCATTTCCAAATATGTATGAACACTGAAATACAGAAAGTTGAGTGATTATCTTAATTTCACTGGCAACTAATCTGCTCATTCGAGAAGTCTCCACCCTTACCCATTGTTTAAGAGTTGTTGCGATTTTAGAACAGTAAATAATTGGTTTCTAGAAGGTACTCATGTTTTTCATAAGGTTAATATCTAACTACTCTATTAACTTTTTAACCACTTCACTTTATGAAGATTTACATTCCCCTTACATTTTGCAGAGATGCACGCTTACCAATTCTGATTTATCATAATTGATTTTATATCCAGGTATTGAGCCAAGGCAACATGTTTGGAATTCTACTGATTTAGAGGGGAAAGTGTGCAAAAAGCCCAGACTACTGCTGCAAGGCACTATAGATCCCATGATACTCTTGTCACTGATCTGCCTTCTCATCTCTATGTGGACGCTACAGACGTTACATTAAAATACGTTGGCTTGGGAGTTAGGAAAGTATTAGAGTAGCATAAAAATAAATTTAACTGATCCACAGCAGAGTTCAGGCATCCTCTCACATGGATTGACCTGTTAATCTGATGAATGTCCATTCTGAACAGTTGCCTGCAACTTATCTTTTACATTACTGTTTCACAGGCATTTCACCTTACTACTGCCACATTACACCACTCTTCTCATAGGGTTCATGGGTTGCAAATCTATTTATTTTAAACCACCACACTGGATGTAGTCAAAACTAACACACTCTTCCTTTCTAATATTTTTAAAGAAAGTCCATGTTTTTGTCCAGTCCCAAACAACTTCTTTCCTTAACTACTAGTCTTCATCATTACGTTTCATCTGTTTCATGGTGCACAGCCCCAAACCCTGATCTGCAGTTTGTGCTTCCCGCAGAACAAGACGGCGGCACATATGACTGTGAAATCCCTTCCTTACATACTGCAGAACAAAGCACGCCATGTTTCTAGTCCCAGAACTTTTCCGCTCTCCTCTCCTCTCTGCCTCTTCTGTGCATAAGCCAGGGCAGGAATGAGGTGGGAGCTGTGTATTTGAGTAACTCAACATCAAAACGTGATCCAAGAAGCCAGACGTGAGGTTCAGGTTCAGACACTTACAGCTGTGTGTGTACAACGCAGGTGGCCAAGCTCCCATTACAGCCAGCAGAAAATACAGGTTGGATGGTACACTGAGAGTAAGAACAAATAGTACCTGCAACGTATTTTTAATCATGACATTCACCCTAAGTCCTTTGGTATGCATTGTATTTGTCGGTCAGACATTAAAAGCATATTTACTGTCTAACACTACCTAATATAAGCACAGTGAACTCCATTAACGATTTCAGTTCTTTTTTAAATTTGGAAAAGCCAAGAAAAAAATCAACTAGGAGGGAAAGAAAACATACGTGGCAAAGGATGTTTTGCATCCATGTCCAAGAAAAAAAAAGACAAAATGTTCTCTATGCCTTCTATCACTATGACAACATAGACACAGAGACAAGCAGAATTTGAAACGTGAATAGCGAAGTTAGAATTTGGGGCTCTTGCACAAGCTGTTAGCAGGATGGACTTACAGCTTCGTCCTCCCACATGATTTTTGTTGCTTATGCCCGTGTCCCCAATACACAGATTAGGACTAATCTTATTTAGCTGACAAGGTCTGCACCCTGCAGCCTGAAGGTGTGGGGTTTTGTAGGACCTAAGCACCTTTAGAGTCCCAGGTCTCTAGCCAGGGAATCTTCCTCCTTCCATTTAGATGTATTCCACGCTCAGGCTTACCAGCAGGTCTCCCAGTCCCCACAACACCTTTAACGGCTATGGGACTGCTCTTGTGAGGCCAGGCCTGACTCTTATAACCCTGAAAGGAAGGAAGGGAGGAGAGGAAAGAGAATCATATGCTCCACACATGCATTACAGGCTCCAGAATTTGGACGAGTCTGATTCTGTGCCAGCCACCAAGATAAACAACAGGATAGATTTTCCATGGTCACTTCCGGCATGAATTTGCTAGAAATCTCACATATTTGCTAAATCAACGTATAGGCAGATGCTTGCCCTGTGATTTCCCCATGCGTGTAGGAAACCGGCTTCTGTCTGCGACAGGCGTTTGAGGTTGTGTTGCTCAGGGAGAGCCACCCCCAGCTCTTCCAGACCCGTTCTGGAAGCTCTGCTACACGGGGTAGCTACGGTGAGCATCGGCTGCATGAACGCTGCCTGCTTTGTGCTGCTAGTGCTTTTCGTGTTGGTTCGATTAGAATGAAAAAGCACAGAAAAACCCTTTCTGGACTTCAGAAGAGTCCAGCGTTTCTAACCTGCCTTTTTAGAGCAAGATAAAGGAAGTCTTCCTCCACATGAGCTACAAACAGTTTCCCTTAGTCCCTGCTCCTGTTGCTACAGCTTTCCTAGTACCTCCCAATAGGAAGGTCCCACCAAAGGATTCTCCTTTATCAGCTGATTCCCTGGAGATAATGTTCTTCCTGGTTTATTTCTTCCTCTTACATCTTACAAGACTGGAGTGTATCTTCACTTTTTTCCCAGTGACTAGCTCAGGGAATCATGGCAATAAATGGTAGAAGACTTACAATGACTGACTTCATCTCCAGAACCCTGTGTGTCTTCACACAGGTTGTGACAATGCTTAAGAAGGTTCCCATCTGGTTTTTAAAGCACAAGCCTGTATACTGCTTTTTGATCAAAATGAGCTCAGGAAGGGCATCAAAGAGCAGTTGGTGTGCACATTTCTTTTTCCTTGTAGCTAATTATCTTTCTTCCTATTCAATGCACATATTTGAGCATCTTGTCCGTTTGATTCCTCCCCAAGCCAGTTCCTTTCAATACAATCTCATTTGTTACGGCAATCATCCTGTGTTTCATCAAGAACTCTCGTGGGCACAAAAGGATCATCCAGCCATAACAAGCTGAATCTTCAGCAGCACCCTGTTGATAAAATCTAACTTACTATAGGCTAAAAGGACTACTGTGGGCTACACTGGTATTTCTAGCACATTCCGCTTGAATTTTTAGCCATAGAATGACCCTGAAATCAAGAGTCTTTCTATTATTTATGGAGAGACTGCTGTTATTTTTAGTGAGCTCTTAGGATTTGTATTAAGGTAAATATTTCATACTAGAGGAGGAGGAATTTCTGGAGATACTTCACACCATCAGAAAGCAGAGTATGATTGCACAATGTCCTCTGAGCCTATGAGTCATGTTTGTTAATGTTCACGGCGTAATAAGAAGATGGGCTAGGTTTTCTGGTAACGTGTTTTGCTCACATCTTGCAAAAACATGGAATTGTTGTATGCATGCATATTGGCAGCCTACCAATGGGATTCTCTAAAGTCTGGGCTCTTCCTTTTCCAAATTTATCACATTTTTGTTATATTTGCCACTAAGAAATCTTTCAGCCCAGTGCTTTATTACACATATCTCAATTGCTCTGATTTTTTTTCAGACTACTTTGTTTTGATCGGATTTGTTTTACATCATTCTCTAATTATTGCCACAATTATAAAAAAGAGAATACTTATCAGTCTATTTAAAAAAAAAAAAAGATAATTTTTAATTTCCTCTTTCCTGTGGACAATCATTACTATTTTATTCTCATCATGTTTCAAAAATCTTTCTAACATACTCTGGAGAACTTCTCCAAATACCAGCTTTGAGGCTTAATTTTCTGCATATTTTTTCTCAGTAGATCACTATGATTTTACAGACAGTTTCTGATTCTGTACAAGATGTGGCTTAGAGCAGTTGCTCCACAAAGAAAGGTCTCGGATATCTGATAGACACGAGTCATGTAATCTCTCCCTGAAAACCAACCTGTTGTCATTTCATAGCCCCTCCAGACTTCATAGCTGGCAGAAACGGGTACGGCTCACACCAAGGTAACTTCTTCCTCTAGCACCGCAGTTAGTTCTGCTCTCACTTGAAATACGTGCATGTAGAATCACACCAGACCACAGAGAGCACACAGTAACGATCCCCTATTTAGATAACTTTGTACACCTCTTCTTACTCCTTACACTTTAAAGTAAACGTGTGTTTTGGAGTGTTCCTCTGGATAAATTTGGGAACAGGCATGGGGCACTAGACAGGAGAAGTTAACTCCTGAGCTAAAGGCCTTTCACCGAAAATATTGTCACCTGTCTTCCCAACCCGACTCCCAAAGCACGGCTATGGCAGCAAGTCTCAAACACCTTGCAGGGTTTATCCATTCATAGTCTGCAATGTCCGTGCAAGAGATGAGCATGCCCAGCACCTCAGCATTTGTTATGTCCTTCCGGGCTTTCTCATCCCAGTTTTTGTTTGAGCTGAAAAGTTAAAAAACAAAACAAAAATCAGCAAAACTACCCCCATATTTATTTATAGCACTTTCACACTGATGGGGTACCAGAAATATGATGTATATGCATTTGAGGGAGATGCTCCATGATACAATTTTTGCCAGAGCCATAATACTTCGTTGGTTTACAGTTCCTAGGCATCCTACCCTACTCCTCCCATTTTGGATGGATATCTTAAGATATCTTAACCTCATTCCAACCCACTTTTACCTTCAGCTGTTGTAATGTGAAAGCACACATTTGCTCTAATGGCTTACTTGCTTTCTTTATTAATTTCTTCAGAACTTCTAAATGCCATCTGTTCTTGACATTTGCTCAAAACATAACTGCTTCCATGCTGAAATTCACCCCAGATTCTTGGCATAGGCAGAACAAAAGCATTTTTTCCATGGAATACACCATTCTTATCAAAGCCAATGTTATATTCATGAGTATATTTTGTTTAATGAAGAAGAAATAACATTTGTGAGGAAACAAAAGAAAGGCTATTGATAATGAGATAAATTTCTTCCATAAATTCTGATACTAACAGCCAACGCAACTGTATCTTCTTCTGAGCAAAGATTTCTGCAGAAATCCTGCTCCATCAAAAAATGCTCAGATCTTCCTGTCTGACTTCTCATTGCTCGAAACCAGCCAGTGCCTAAGGTTCTTGTTTGACACAGAACACAGTGGGGATCGCAAAAGTCAAAACCCTCATGTTTCTACTAGCCAATAAAGCAGGTCAGGACCTGTCCTTTGGCACGGCAACCTGCTGGCACGGCAACCTGCTGGCACAACATGATATGCACAACTAAACTCTCTTATCTCCCGAAACAGGTCGGCTGCATGCACATGGTCCGCCAGGAATGGCCCCTGGTCCACATTAACCCATGAGCTGTGCTGGGAATTGCTTCAGAGACTGCTAGTTTGCTAGGACAGAACCACGCTGGGAACACCACCACCACCAAGGAGACAGTACGGAGGATGACCATGTGCTGCAGTTTAAGCCTGAACCCTAGCCCTGTTTAGTTTACTGTTATAGGGGTAGCTATAGGGATAGAGATCAAAAAGTGCCTGCAACACAAAACAACAGAAACCTAAATTGTGTGTTTTATGGATGTCTCCCTTGTGCTTCACACTCATCTTTCAAAGCTATTTTTGACATTATCTCCAAATTAAGGCGTCATCTCTGCTCTTTCATGTCATCATTAATTGGTCCTTTTCCCTGGACAACCAACCAGATCTTTTCAACCAACACTCAAAACATTCTTGTGAGGTACTGGAAAAAAAAAAAAATCTGAATCTGTACTTTCTCTCTGCAGAATGCCCTCTTTTGCAGTGAAGCGTTGCAGGGTGACTCTTTCCCATGGTATACTGCAGCACAGGGTATCTTATACAGAACAGCGCATGGCTGCTGCTGAGGCGACGATTACCTCCTCGCATCTCAGGTTCTGTTTGTTGCGCATTTTGGGTTAAGCTGCTGTAAGAAGCTGCTAGATACTGAAACCTTGTTTCTCTAAGCCATTTCCTGACACTGCCTTGGGTCACCAAGATTTAAGAAAGAGCATTTCAGGTTATTAAGACGACAAGTGTACAAGCATATCTCTGTCACCTGATGCACTTCTAAAAATCAGATGCCTCTCAAGAAAGAGAAAGCACAAGAAATACACGGTAACCTCCCTTTGTCCTCAGTCCTGGAACACTCTTCCTAAAGAAATTTAGGAACCTGCAGTTCAGGAACCACCACTGTTGCAGCAGGGATGTAGGGAGTAGCGTGAAAGACTGCCGACGGCCTGAGAGGAGAAAGGATTGGAAAAGTCTGCGTGGTCAGAGCCGCGCACACATCTCGGGTGCTTCCCCCGAAGCGCACGCCTTCCCTGCAGCACCCACTTTCCATGTGTTTATACACCCAGCACATGAAAGCACATGCTGTGCGCTGTTTTGCCTATAGACAGTTTTTACTGCTTGGGGATACCTGAATAAGAAAGCAAATACGTGTTGTTGGTTGGTCTATTGCCCCCCTTTTTTTTTATAATGGAAAAACTAATCCACTTCCAGCTGCTCAATTGTCTGATCGAGATGTAAACACAAAAAGTGTGGTTATCTTCATATATACACGTTCCAATAACAGCAAAATAAACTGCTGGAAGCCAAACACTGAAAGACCAGGAAATGTCAGAATCGAGGCTGCAAAACTTTTGCATGGCGCAGCCAGGTCGTACCTCGGTGCCATTACCGTAGCTTCCTAAAAGATGAGGCGATACTCCTACAGGTAGCAACCTCTTTGCTGGAAATAACCGCTTTTCCTAGAAAAAGGCACGCCAGGACCCTAACTCCGACGCTTCCCACCCGCAGAACACCCCCCCTTTGTGAGGCGGCGGTTCCTCCCCGCCCTTTTGCCGCCGGCTGCTTCAAAGAGCCGCCCGACTTCTCCTCACAGAAAAGCCCGCCCAGCCGCCTACCCCACACCCCCCCATCCCCATCAGTGTACCTGCCGGTGGCCGGGAAGGACAAGCGCCGTTCAGCCTTCAGGTTAACTACCCCCCTTCTCTAAGAAAATACATAAATAACCCAAACTAAACCGCTAACGGACCGCCGGGGTGCGGCGCCAAGCCAGGCGTTGCCCGCCGGCCTCGCCTCAGCGAGGGCCAGGGGAGGCGGGCGCCCTGGCAGGTCGCCCCTCTTCCCGCCCTTGGCGGTCCGGGTTTTCGCCCGGGCGGCGGCCGGCCGTTGAGCGGGGCCGAGGGGATCCGGGCGAGGCGTTACAGGTGCCCGAAGGCGGGGAGGAAGGTTGCGCTTCGCTCGCCTTTCCCCGCCCCGCCACACAAAGGAGCCTCTAGCCGCCTCCCCCGGGGCACACGCACGGAGGGTGGCGGTGCCGGGGAATGGAGCGGAGCCCCGACACCCGGCAGCCCCTCTCCGCCCCTCCGGCTTGCGGGCGGAGCCCCGCGGCGCCTCCCCCGCACCGCCTGCCATCCACGCCGGCCCCGGGGAAGGG
>JAVJGG010000058.1:2382412-2430687 GCA_035590195.1 Aviceda cuculoides
CTTTTTTTTTTTTTTTTGGAGGGGCGGGGGGGTGTTTTGGTTGGTTTTTTTGGTTGGTTGGGGTTTTTTTTTTTGGCCAGGCCGTTAAGGTAAACTTGAAGAACCAATGGTACCATCTGCAGCTATAGTGAAGGCATGAAAGCATTTTTAATTTTTCTTCAAAGTTCCCTGAACCCAGTTGGTAAGGATTTTAGAGAGATATTCCAAGTCCTGCGTGCTGCAATGGCTTATACTGATCCATTGCAACTTTTAATGGTGTGTTAGGTGTATTGGAAATACCTTTGCTGCATTGTTGTACTTCATTCTAATTTTTCCCTGTTTTCTGTTCTAATAAGCAGCTCAGCCACAGCATTTGTTATTTTGTCCCTTTCTATTCTCCCATTTCCTAGAGAGTCTTTTGCTTTTCAGAAAGAGTTTGGCTGGGGTTCCTTGTTCGCTGTGAGATCCCGTGAACCTGGGAGGTACAGCGGGAGCTGTGCCAGCCTGTCTGCCTTCGTTTCGCTGCCTGTTCTGTGCTTGGAGCGCTCCTTGCCAAGGGAGAGGCGAGCACCAGTAATCTGTACAAAGAGGCAAGGGCTTTTTAGGATTAAGTTGGGGGAAGCTACACCTACTTTGTTCTGCGTAGTGTTCAGAACACTTTCATGGTAAGATGGGGTGCGTGTAAACTGAAATGTGGAGTTTCCTCAAACAGTGGCATTTTTATGTTGCATAGGCAGGTACGAAATTACTCTCTAGCATCATTAAGCCAGTAAAAGTTAACACTTTCTTGGGTTTATATATTTTAATATTATGTAGTTATAGATGTCCTTTTGTTTATAATCTATTTGGAATATATAGGCATTTAATCAGAAGAGAAAGCAGTAACATTTAGTTTATTATGAAAAATAATAGCTTTTGTGATACTTCTGAATGTAATGAATCTCTCTCTTGATTTAAATCATGCTTCACTTTTCAGATATTCTCCATGCAGTATGAAACATTAGATACTTGGTGAAACTAAAGTAGGAAAGCTTTGTCAATTCTGTTTAGTCCCTGACACAAGTACCTTTGTGCTTTTCGTGCCTCAGGTGGCTCCAAAGAAATTGGAAAAGTGCCTAAGCAGCAGTGTAATTGAAATTCAGGAGGAGTTTCACGTCTAACCTGTTCAGGCGTTCTGTAAATCCCATTTTTCAGCATATCTTTGTAAATCTGCTTGATGATAATATCTAAATAGAGAAAAACAAACTCTGTTATAGAAATTAGCTTATTTTTCTGACAGGGTAGTGCATGACCTTAAACATCTGATGCCTCCAGTGTGCCCCCCTACGTAATGAAGAGCAGTCACATGGCAAGTTTAGAGTTCTTCCTCGCTTGTTGCCTCCTCTGCTTCTGTAGTGGCAGACTGCTTGCTGGATTTGGCACTCACTCTTAAGGCCGGGAAGAAGTTGTGAATGTAAACATCAGGACTTGCGTAGGTGCAGTAGAAACCATCTGAGCTACCAGGTTTCACATGCTGCCTTAATATCATTTCAGTGTCACCTACACATCTGTAGGATAAAAAGTGATGGGTTAGATTTGACTCGCTGGCTTCCAGCTGGACGGTGTGTGGTGGAAATGAATTGCGTCGCCTCTGTTCTAGCCAATACCCAGATTAGATGTTGGGTTCAGTTGTTGCCTCTGGCTCTGAGGAGTTACTCAGGGCTGTTTCATGCAAATGCATGGATTTGCTGGTGGTAATCAATGCACTCTCTGAGTTTTAGAAAGTCAAACCATCTCTACGTGAGAGTAGGGAGCTTTGACAACAGAAATATTGGAAAATAATGAAATAAATAAATTGAAGGGTTTTTTCAAGGTTTTTTTTCTTTTTTTTGCATTTTGCTATAGCAACAACAGGTGTTAATGTCCACAAGTAAGGTGCATAGAAATCTTCCTGCCACTGAAAATAGACAGCTATCCAGGAACTCCTTGTGTTCTTTATTCAGAGGTACAAACTGCCGACTAGATGCATACTGATATGGCCGGGTTTCTTTGCTGTTGAAAACTGTGCCATTTTAGAGTTGACTAGAATTGGTTAAATGGGCAACTGTCAAAAGAAAACCTTTTCCTCCAGCTAGATACTGTGTTTGTTTTAACTGCTAGAGGCTAAAGAGAGTTTAATTTGATCATGCAATTTAAGTTATTTAGTGAGCAGTTTTATTTTCTCAGCTCAGCTTATCAGACCTGCTTAAGCCTATTTGTTGATCATAAGGTACATTATAAAAAATGTGATTCTTTAAAATTATTTGTTGCAGATAATTAGATTATTGCTTGTAATCTTAAAATGTCATCTAAACTAATTATTGAACAGATTAATATATTTTCCATTAACCATCAGTAAACAACTTTATATAGAGAGAGGAGGGAAATAAATTTGATAATGCATCTGGAGTCTGTCAGTTTAAGCTTTCTGCTGTCAAATTTGTGTGACCTGTTTTGCAAAGGCTTACCTGGGGAAATGTACTTTTGCTAATTACTAAGTGTGGGGAGGGAGGGAGGGAAGGCTCTGTGGTAGCCCTGCAGCGCATGTGACTTCCATCCAAGAATCATCTTGGGGAAAAACAGCTACACTGAAAATGATGAATTGAGTGGGAAATAAGCTGTTTGGATTTAACTGCTGCCAAGACCTGTCCAAAAGGTGAAGGTTCCAGGGAAACCACATCAGTGTCGCTTCTGCTGAGGTTTCTGCGAGGTGGGGAGCAGGTCCTTGAAAAACCAGGCAGTCTTGCCAGCTGCTTCTGTTTCTAGTAAGGTGTGTGGATACGTGCATGAGGTTGTGTACGTGTAGAGAAGTATTGGGGACCTCTGTAATGCTGTCAGGACTTGCCAAAAGATCCAATTGGAACAAGGCTGGTGGGCGTAGAAGCAGAGTCAGCTCCCTTAATGCTGCTGAAGTCCTCTTCACTAGCACTCTGTGTGTTGAGGACAGTTTTGTTGTTTTTTTTTTTTTTTTTTTTTTTTTTTTTTCCCCAGGAGAAATACTAGAAGCTTCTTTTGCCACATAGGCAGGGCTTGCAGTCAGAGGAGTGGGGGGAAAAATACAGCAAAAATGCCCCATTACACATGTTAAAGAAGCTGTTTTACTCTTTTTACTTTCCCTATTACTGCTTACTTTGAGAAACGCCTCTCGTTTTAGAACATATAGTGTATGTTCTAGAACTCTATGATATAGAAATTTGCTGTTCCATCTATGTGCTGTAGTATGTTTTTGTATATTTTCAGCTCTGAGCAATAGTATGATGTGGTGTATTGCAAACCCTGGCCTATTGCATTCCACAGAAATCACCTGCGCCTGCCCTTTTCACTGTTGCAAAACACGTTTGCGTAGGAAGGCTATAAATGAGATTCTAGAACATATCACAGTGGTGTATGTGTGTGCAGCCAGGACCGGTCCCAGAGGGAGCAGCTGGGTTGCTTTCCCATTTTACCAGCTAGTGGGGTTCCAGCAGGGCTGCTGGGCTCGCTTTTGTTCACTGCACTGCAAAGGAAAAGGCTCACCAGCAGCACGCAGGAGAGAACAGTGCCAATTTTCAGGGGACTTCAGTAGTGTTTCGGTGATTAAGTCCACGAGGGTGTCCCTCATTCTCTTTAATTATTTCAGTAGTTTTTCTGGTGAAGACTGAGCTACCTGGGGTTGATGGGCCCCCTTGACTTTGCCAAGCACTGCTGCCTTCTTGAGAAGGTTGTCTGCAGTTCGGTGTTTGCCATGCTCTTGAGCTGCTACGTGGGCCCAGTACACACCTTGCTGAGCTTCTCAAAAGGTAGGATGGTCAGCTTCATGCAGGCTGGATACAGGGGCGCTGGGATTCCCAAAATACGTCCTAGCGAAGTGATTGGAGCACTTGCCCAGAAAAAGAGAGTGCTCTTCAGTTTCCTCCTCAGCCTAGAGGACTGGGTGGATGCTCAGCCGACCGGCTGCTGGGCTCTTCCTGGGTGAAGACACTGTCTTGAAGGAGTCAAGATTCACTGGACCAGAGTGGGTGGTATCCGGGGGCAACTTGGTTACCTGCCAAGTGAACGAGGCCCTAACTTGTAAAATGGGAGTTTTGCTCTCTGTTTCCAGTAGCATTTATACATCTAATATATAATCGCTTGATATGTGATCCATAATCAGTGCTTGGAACGGGGATCCTGTTTTCATGTGATTGCATTCTAAAAGAAGGAATTGTGTAGGTGTCGAAAGCTGGACAAGGGCTGAGCTTACCCCTCTGTCATTGTCTTTGGTTTGGTTAGATGGAGCCTGCCAGGAATGTGGATTGTCCTGTGTCCCTCTCGCAAGGCCTCAATTCTTCCTGTGCTCCGCTTAGGGAATTTAGACTCCAGTAGATTCTATTATGGAAGGCAAATGCTGGGTGTCTTAGGCCAAAGTCCTTTGGGATCCTCGTTCTTAACATTTAATAGGTCCACACATGATCATCTTGTTCTCTGTGAGGTTGTGAAGAACTTCTGCTTGGTGTGTTCTGGCTGGTTATTAGTCACTGCCATTTGGTTGGTTTGGTGGTTTTTGGTTTTTTTTAAATCTGTGTAATTGTTAAAGAGGGAAAATAAATTTAAAGAGCAAAATGTGTATAATAAACTTCATCACTGCCTGAACTTGAAGATTGTTTGAATGCTTTTACTGGCAGAATTCCTATCAACTGGTTTTGTTAGCTCAGTGTATATAATATTCCTAGAAGATGTAATATAAATATGTTGTCTCCAAATGACAACCGGAAGTCATTGCTATTCTTTTATTCATCTTTTTGTTGGGATTGTTTTCCTTTTGGAGGGGTGCGTAGAGGGCAAATGCCTATTTAAAAGTTTTGTTCCTTTCAGTTCTGGTTTTACAGATAGATACTGTAAGTATTTTCTGCGACTGTGCCTGGCCCTTTAATCTCTTTTAAGAAATTGAATCTTGCCCTTCCATGCCCAGTAGATGTTGCTGTTGAATCAGTAACACCAAAAGGGGACAAGAGGAAAAATCTTTCAGACCTCAGAAAGTATGGTAAATATTCTGGTATCATATCCAGAGAAAAGAGGTCTAATAAAAAAAAAAAAAAAAAAAATCAGTGCCCCTAATATTTTCATTTATATATATCGGCTTGAGAATCTACAGCATAAATGAGAAGTAAGCATTCTGCATGTAACTTTGAGTTGCAGGTTTAATGTCCTGTGGAAGAATTGCAGGGAAAGAAGATTTTCTACCTTGCATCTCCATTATGGTTTTACTAAATATTCATATTTTGTCCTTTCATCCTAAGAAGCATAAAGCCTGTCAGTCATGGTGATATCTCTATAGCACGATAGAATTTTGCAAAGCTGTGCTATATGGTAATAGGCATTCCTGTAGCCTCTCCAAGTCAGCATTGTTCCTTGGAGCTGGGGCCTTGCCAAGTTGTTGGAGCACCTTTTAGGATGAAAACCTACGATACAGGGTGGGGTTTGTTTCCTTTTATTGAAGGAGACAAAGCAGGGGAGACAGGTCACTTTGGGAGAGGAGACTGAAAGAGGATAAAGAGGAAACATTTAAAGGTGATGTGCTTCCTTTAGCAGCACCTGTTCAGTAAGGTTATGAGCAGAGGAAGCTTTTTCTTAATTATTTTTTAATGCAGTCTGGTCTTCTAACAGAGTTTGAGGAATAATTTGTTATTGATCAGAAAAAATGTGTGAATAAAATATTGAGTAAACAAGTAATCTCACTGCTGAATTTTCTTCCCTGTTATATGGGAAAACATCTGCAGCTATTGGTTTCCTTGGAAACAGTTTCACTGCAAAAGCTAAATGCACTGCACCGAGCCTCTCAATTTTACTGCATTTGGGAAGAGTTTAACATGCACACTTGGACCTTTTTACTACCTTTGTTTCTCAAATGCTGTGTAATTTATGCTACTCTCACATAAAACACCTGATCAAAGGAGATGTGCGACATGTTTTGGATTTTGGACAGAACAACCAGAAAGGTTGGTATTTACAAGCTGAAACATGGACTCAGTGTGTGTGTGTGTGTGTATTTACTTACAGCATCTAGTTTTCTGAACACTTATTTTTAAAGTCTTGCCTTTTAAAGCTCAATGCTATTGTTTGCATATTGTTGCAGTCTTAGCTGTTTCTTGGAGTTGGAGATCAGAGAGCTGCTGAAAGGAATTGCTGGTACATTTGCCTCATAATAGGATTTTGGCAGGACATTGGTTTTATTTGTAGTTTATTTAAGTAATTCAAGATGGGATACATATATGTGTTCTCACAGATTAGTATTTTTGTTCTGGCTGTGAGAGGAGTATGATTTCATATATGGTGTTAGAAGACTTTAGTGATGCTTATGATTAGCTTCAACTGTTCAAGCCAAAACCATATCTGTGCAACAGTGTGGTTATATAATTATATCAGGAAGAATTAATTTAAAACTTACTTGCATTATTGTACTTTTAACAAAGCTTCTCTTTCTTAGCAAGTATTGCATAAGAATTTGATTGGGGTTTAGCTGGTATGTTTAACATATCTTTGTGTATGTACCTGGGTCACAAGGACATGAGGTGGAAGTCCCATTTGTGACCATTTCTGTTAGTAAAACAGTTTCCCATATATATTGGAAAAATAACATATAGTACTGAGAAGACTATGCTGTATAGAAAAACACTTAACCCATGTTGACAAAACATTGGCTGTAGCTTGTCAAATATTATAGAGACATCTGGCAGTGATTCCATGGTGGGATTGCTTGCTAAAATAGGCTTTAAAATGTTTCATAAACTCCTTTTCCTCTCTAAAAGGAGACAGCTGTTCACATAAAATTACATATAAGTTTAATCGCTAGGCCCTTTGCATTTGGGATTTTATTCATGAGCATTAAACAACCTTTGAATCCAAGACCTTACTGTGTTCCCCCCACAGATAATGTTGCCTGTCTTTACTGAGGTGTATCTTTTTAAAGAGTCCTCTCTTTAGAAAGGACTTGAAGTGAAGTTTTCACAGATTTTCTTTTATTATTATTAGCTTTGGATGCTCTAAGTTACTAATATTACATTAGAATGGTCCACGTGCTCTGGATGTACAAACTGAGCCTATTTGGGGATTGAAGAGGTAGGGAGAGCAGGCAGATACTGGCTTTTCCATGAGAAACTAGTCTTCAGTTTTAAATACTCTTTTGCAAATGTACAAAAATATTTTTATTGTAAAGCAAACGGTGCAGTTCCTTGAACAGCATGCTGCCTAATCCCATGAAAGCAATAAAATTAAACCATCTAATAACATAACTACTTCTACTTTGAGAGCTGTTTGCCTGCAACCCGTTACCACACCGCTGCTAATTGCTCTACAAGACATCCCATTTGCACATACATGTGACAGTGAAGAGAAATCTGATGTTTAGAAAGATGAAGTAGGATAACGGTTTTTACAGGAAACCCTGTGTTACAGAAAGCTTTTGGGTAGTTAGAGAATATCTGACCTCTGTATTTGATAACATCATTTCAAACATTATTTGCTAGGTTGTTTATTTTTATGCATTTCTCTGGTTTTACCCAGTAGAGCCTTCCAGCCAAAGTTAGTGATTTTTGCTGTTGTAGCAGGTGATCCTAGCAATGGCAGATCCAACCATGCTAATAACCACAGATGCAAAGGTGACTATTTCCTTAATGCCTTATTCTGTTTCTCTAAAGGGCTGGTCAAGATCTTCACATAAATGGCTCTTAAGGGGATGCTAATACAGATCAGTCTCTAGGGACCAAAGAGACTGTTTTCCTTCCGTGTGTGTTGGTGTGGTATAGCTAAAGTTTCAAGGCAGGCTTTCCAGTGCATGGTATCTGGCATCCTGAAGCCTCCTCTATATGCTGCCCTTTGGAATTGCAGCTTTTAAATTACATTTCATAATTCTAGTCTCCCTGTTCTCTCAGCTGCTCATCTGTGCTCTGCTGGTGCATTGACAGTATTTGTCTCTGAAAGTGCTCTTCCTCTTGGGTACGCAGGCGGGAATGGTGAAGAGGATCTAAATGTTCTCCTTCAGAGACCCAGGCATTGCCATGAAGCATACAGGAACATGATTGGAGACTGGTCCATTATACATCTGCTGTCTTGGAAAGGGGCATATGGTACCATAATTCTTTCTTTCCTTGAAGTCCTTTCCAGGCCTAACACCCTGGCAATAATCATGCAGAAGTGTTTTATGCTATGACAATTATATGACGAAATAGTGCGAGATGCTGGGTTTTGTCTGACACATTCATTTATTTTTTTCCTTTACTTTCTTAGAAATTTTTGTGTATTTCTGAATTTTTTTTATTAAGTAATAATTTTTTTCAATGTTGTTGTAAATAACATCTGACTGGAGCTGAACCAAAACCGGCATTGTAGATATGCCCTTTGAATCAGCACGTCCAAGTTGCACAGTGGTGTTTCAGGAGGCATTCAGCTGTTAACCTTTCGAAGGACCTCAGTGCTACGGTTCAGTCTTGATGTGGTAGTTTACATCTGGTGAGTAGGTGCGGATGGGTGAGTGGCAGAAGTGCAGCACAGGACGGCACTGATGTTCGGAGTCCCTGGGGAGGAGCTGGCAGCTGAAGGAGTGAGTCATTTTCAGCCTGTTGAAACTGCTCTCCTAAAGAGAAGAACTCTGAGAGCAAAACTTTGCAGAAAGAAACTTGAACTTGAGAAATGGAAAGAGTAGTGAACCTGAAATTTTGTGGAAATCTCACTTCAAACTTTGTTTAGGTCTCATAAAACATGACATAACTCAATGAGCAACAGGACTCGGTGCAAGAACAGCGCGATTACAAAGCAACTGTTGAGAATACCAGTGTTGAAGATATTTTGGTGTAGCAGTTGGTACATCCTGGTGGTTATTAGTTACCAATAACTGTGCAGGTGACTTGGCAGTATTGGATAAGGCTGGATACAATGAGTCTCATGAGTTGGAATAAGAAATGGTGTACTGTGCTCTGGGGATGAGTCTCTCTGTGAGCCTGTCCCTCTGCGTTAATCTTCGTGGATTTATGGAGCCAGCTCTTGGTTGCAGTTGCAATTGGCTCAACTCAAAAGATGTTTTTTAAAGTATTCAGACATTATAAAGCTTAAAAAATAATCTGAAGCCCACGCAGCCTCTTATGTGTAATAGGTGGTTTGTCAAAAAGCACTTTTTTACTGCATTTTAAAGGCAAAGAAAGTGAAAATAAACAGCATTGTGTTAAGCTTGTCACTGACAAAAGAATCCTTGTTATGGATTGGAAATAGCTGTAGAGTGAAGGAGAGAAAATAAGAGAAACCAACAGCAGTACATAATCAAAATAACCAGGAAATGTATACATGCATGCTAACATTTTTATTTCAAAAGCAGTAACTATTCAGGACTGTGGTCCTTTAAGAAAATTAGCAGCAGTACTTTCAGAAGCCTATTAAAGCAAAAATTCAATTCTTTCTGTTTCAAGAAAGCATGAAATGGTGGTTTGGATGTGGCTTACAAGGTAAAGAAGCCTAGATGGCATTTTCCTTTCTGACAGCTTTACCATAATGAAGGCAGAGAAAGTATAAAGAAGAGCAATCATTTTCCCTCATCTACTGAAGTATTGTGCAGGCCAGCTCCCAGGAAAGATCGATTTATTTGGCTAGTTTGGGAGGTAATATCTTCTGTGAAGAATGTTAAATGGGAAAAAAATGATGGGATCTGAAAATCTTCACTATTTCCTATTCTAATTTAAAAAACCTCAAATCATTGTGAACTGGACATAGAGATTTTTGCTTTTCAAGAAATGAAAAAGTTGCAATTGTGTGCAAAAGTCTTTTTTTCAGAGACTTTCCCCACACACACACCCCTGGAATCTCCTGCCACTTTTGACAAGATCTGACCTGGTCTTTCTCTCCTGTATTAAGCATCCATCAACAAAAATAACCAGACTAAGAAAATAATGCTATTTTATTTACTGAGGGTTGTATGCAATAAAACAGATGGGGGAATTAGCCTGTTAAGGAAACATACACAGAGAAGTTTTCAAGCTCTGTTGTGAGAGACACAAAGGTACCATTGAAGGACCTGCAGTCAGGGTGAGCGTTCTGCAGCAAGACCGAGATCTTGTTTGGGTTTTGGCCTCTTCGGCTGCAGGCTAAATACCCTTGTGGTTGTTGGAAATGATTTTCCTATTCCTGGATGTTTTTTGAGACTTCTTAAATTTTCCTGTTCTGCATCCAGACAAAGCCAAGTCTTTTAACAGCGCTTGGGGTGCAGTCCAGGAGGGAGGCCAGCACCCAGGGCAGAATAGTAAGTAGCCTTGGGGGGGGGCATGTTTGCTGGAGGTGGGCAGCTTAGCCAGACCAGTTACAAACTGAGTTTTCCCATGTCCTCAGTGCATACTCTGAGTATTGCACTATTTCCTTTTCTGAGAAGGGAAAAGCTTTCTGTCACCCTAACGCTCCAGTGGATGCTACGTTTTAAAAGATGTACAAGTGGAAAAAGCAGTCAAATTTTAAGATACAGCCCATTAAAAAATAGTTCTGAATTAGAGTTGACATCCTTCTACTCTGTCCTTTATCTGTGATAAAACTTGTCAGCCTGTTCCTCAGGGGTAAGCACTTTGGTTTTATTCTGTGCAATCAAATTGAATGGTCCTGGAAATACCCTACTTTTTTTTACTCTGAATACTTTTTAGATTGCTGATTGTATGTGAAATTAACAATTATAAGTGACAGTTAAATATCACATTTTGTTACAGAGTAATTTCCTGAGGATGTTTTAAATCAGCCCTGACTCTCGAATGGTAGACCTGCTAAAACTTTTATGTGTACGACCAGTTCTTTTGAAATAGTGATTTTTACAAAGTGGGGCATGTAATAAAATTTGGACTTTTCTTAATACTCCAAATCTGGAGTATTGTGTGTGTGGAACACACACAAAAAGGGATTGATTTAAAGTCTAATACTTTTTAGGAGACCTCAAATGTTTGAGCTTTAAAAAAAATGTTGGACAGACTTTGGGGGGGGTGGGGGGTGGGTAGGTGTTAATTTTATGAATCCTCACCCCGCATTTCCTTTGAAAAGAAAACCACCCTGACAAGAGAAGACAAAAGATGTGTATTTTCTGGATCAATTTCACTTCTGCATTTAAATACAGAATACTAACTCTGAGAGACTGACATCTCTGCACCTGGACTCTACCACCTGTTTAATTATCATAGTACCTTTCAATATCTGATCTTCTAAAACGAGCTTCCTGATTTCCCCTTTTTTCTAGGTTTAAAGTACTGTGGTTTCACGCTTTGAGGGGTCGGAGTAGTTTCCCTTGTGTGGCTTTTCCCTTCATACATATACACACCCGTGGAAGTGCCCCAAAGAAGAAAATAACAGTAATGCTTCATTTCTTTCCATATTAATTCTTTTTTCAGCAAGTTCTTTCCTGGCTCACCTGTATGCTTCCCATCTTTGGTCTTCCTAAGTTCCTACACAAAGTGTTTCTTTCATCTATAAAGATATCTTGGTAAACTTAGAAAGTTAGGGTCTTACTTGGTACTGCACTGGAGAAAAGGCAACATTCATTCATTGCCATGCCTGCTTTTAGAGGAGTGCAGCTGCTGGCACATCTGGCTGGTTTAGCTCCTCAGACTGCAGAGGGATAAAGGGCTGGAGCAGCCCTCAGCTGAGCAGGGGCACTTGGAGGTGTTACACTAAATAAACTCTTTTAAGGCTGTTGGCTCTGCAGTGATTACTTAATCCCATGTGGCAAAAGAGGAGGATGAAGAAGAAAACTGAATGAAGTGGTTACTGGGAAACTTGGCACTCTTCAGAAACACAGAAGATTGGTGGAAGAAATTCAAATGTCACTTCATTCATTTCCTTCATACAAGCAAGAGAGACTGGGGAAAAAGACACTGCCTGTTATGCTGGGAAGTATTGAAACCTTTGATCTGGTCAATCATTTTAAGTTCATTCAGGCTGAAGAGCCTAACTACAAAACTTCACAGAAGTATGAGGAATGCTGCTCTAGTGTAAAACTGAGATACAGGGCATGAAAGAAATGAATTACAGAAGAGCTAGTGGCTAAGCTAAGCTTCAAGAACTAATCTTGTTTGTTGGTTTTTTTTAAGGGGAGGCTAGACTGCAGTTGACAATGGGGAAGAAGGATATTTAGGGAAGAAGACTGAAAGTAGTGGGAGCTGGACTGTAGCAAGATGGGGCTGAATTGGGGAAGGGGCCACCAAATAGAAATGAGTATTTCATCCATCTTCTACTACTTCTCAGCCGTGGGCCTGAGCAGTAATGGAAAGGAAGGGGAGCATTTAGGTACAGAGAGGGTGAGGGTGAAGCTTTTCCCCTCCTGCTGAACACTTGGTCTGGGTACCACCTCGGCTTGGTCCCTGTGTGTGGCTTACACATATCCTAGATGGGGGAGTGTGGAGAGCAGCTGCCAGGCCTTTTTTTCCTGTATGGCACTTACTTTCTGAAAGGAAAATATTATTGAGGTTGACCTGACACTGAGGACTCAATAGAGGTTTGGTATATTAGTAGATTGGTAAAACAAGGCATAATTTTCATGGAATTCCTCTGTTAAATGCTCCCGCACATCTGAAGGCTTCTGTAGTCTGTGTTCTATACGAATCTTGCCCATACTCTGGCTTCGTACAAGTGTTTGAGTGTCAAGTTTTTAAGGAGAAAAGACTTCTACTTTTTCTTTCCTGTCCTGCATGTGTTTGCAGGGTAATGACTCGTACAATGCGAAGTTCTCTGTATTCCTTGAGATTGTGAATCTAGGAACAATTTTCTCCTTGTGAAAGAGTGAGGTGTTGCCAAAACCAGAATACTGCCATCTCTGCTTATGAATCCCAGTTTCAAATCCCAGATGCTTTACATAATAAAGCCTAACTGGGCTGATTACCAAGAGAACTCAGTCATTCAGAAAAATAAAAGGGAAAAATCCCTTTGCTTCATGAAGGAAGAACTGGTGCCAAGAGGAGGCTGAAATGTTAAAAATGCATTTTCTGTTGGATCTTTCATATCGACTGTCCTGTCTCCCCTTTCTTTCCCCTTTTATTTAAGGCTGGGGATCAGTATTGCTCTTGTCCAGTAGGTATATGTGGAAGTTTTTTTTTGCAGGATCTATGAGGACCTAGATTATGAAAACTACGTTCAACAGGTCGCTCTGCAGGACCCCAGCTTAGGTAAGTCTTTCTGGCTACACCTGCAGTGTCTGGGGGCAGCGGTGGTGATGTGGATACCTGTAGCTTCGTAGCTTCGTTGTGTACAGAGTACACAGTGTGTACACGTTGTGTACACTGTGTACAGAGTTTGATCGCGTGTGCTGTTGGGGCCATCCAGAACAGAGCGCGGCTGACTTGCCTGCCTGATACCACGTGGTATCACTGGAAAGCCATATGGGACGTTTAGCAGAGGATTCGGCTGCGTAGCATAACCATCCATATGTTCTGCCCGTTCCCTTTGCAGCAGGCAATGTGGTAGGGCCCATAAAAAGCGGCAGGGAAACCTGTATGCGTTTTAATTTCTTGTAGTCCTATTTTATGTTCTATAAATAGTATTTCTTTTACTGCAGCTGCTCTTAGAGAAATTAAGCTCCTGTGGGTTAAAATGGAAGCTCTCTTGTGGATTAATAATTGATTAAAAAACAAGAAATGGAGAGTTGGTTTAGGTGGTCAGTTTTCTGTGGGTGGAGGGGAGTTACTGGTGGAGTAAAGCAGGGATTTCTGCAGGACCTTCAGCTATGCAACATAATCCTAAATGAGCTGGAAATGGAAAGGAAGCGTAGAAAGACAAAACTTGCAAATATGTGAAATTATTCAAAATGGTCAAAGTCAATGCTGAATGCAGACAGTTGGAGGATAAATTGGTGATGCTAAGTAACTGATCAGTAGAGAAGGTGAAATTAATTGTTTGCACAGAATGATACATGTGAGAAAAGACAACACTATTCCCTAAGCTAGCTGTTATCCTCAGTAAGAGACCTTGACTGATTGTGGGTAGTTCCCTGAAAACAGCAGCAGCGCAGTCGGCACTTCGTGTTGGTACGAAAGGCAAACAGAGCATTACAAACCACTGAGAGGGAAACCGAGAACAGCAAAATCCTTATGTCACTGTGTAATCTCTGCTGTGCCTGTTTCTTGAGTACCATGTCCAGTTTTGTTCGCTTTGTTAGAATAGAATTAGGGTATGCGGAGGCACGGTGAAGGCGGTCAGAGGTATGGGGTTGCTTTTGTACAAATAGGAACTAATTAGTGTAGGAAATTTTCTGTTTGGAAAAAAGGCAATTGGAGGGGACATAATATCACCTACAGTGGAGGTCTGTATAGTCATGAATGGCTTGTGGAAGTGAATAGAGAGTGTTTATTTCCTGGGGTTTTTTTTCCACTGCTTCACAAAAGGCAAACTGGGGCACCCAGAAAAATTTCATGGAAGGTAGTTTAAATAAAAGCAGTTTTTCACACAGCACATAATTAAATTTTGGAACTCATTGACAACCGATGTTATGGAGATCAAAGTAAAGTTAGCTGGGAAATCTTTAGGTATATTGTTGCAAGTATCTTTTACTCAGGCAAAACTCATTACATGATTATATGTTAATGACTTATGGTTACTGCTTTGGCTCCTCACATGTGAGGATAGTTGTGTATTACTTCCAGAACATTTCCAAAATTGCTACATTTTCTTGAAAAACTAGGTAATGCTTTTTGGCTTGAGCTGTTTGAAAATGAGATGTGTGTTGTTGCTTTGTTTGAACAGGCTTTGCTGGAGACCACAGCCAAAACCAGAGCAAAGTAGAGTACTGAGGGGAAAAAAATAATGTTGTTGTGGCTTTCAAACCCAATAGAAGTTTAGAAAAAAATCAATACAAACCTGCAGAAATCAGGTCAAATATTACATCCATGTAGCCCTGGAAGTTGATTGATTAAATTGTGCAATACATTTGCTCCTTGATTATTATCTTTGCAGTTTCACTGAAAGAAATAGGAGTACAGACAATTTGACAAAAACATTTTTACTGCATTTTAAACATCTAAGACAGAACCGAAAGGCTGTGTGTTCCTCAAATTTCTTTGTGAAAGTATTTTTACACAGTGCTATTCTTCAGATTGAATTCCTCTGTTGCAGCAGGGCCTTGCCTGGGACTACTGAAGATTTTTTGCTAGAGGTGATAATTTAGCTAAATAATTTAGTTAAAAAACAGGATTCCAGAAGCAGCTTGAATTTTTCAGTAAAAATAAAATATATGTAACAAAAATAATCACATTTTACTGAAAAGTGAAAACATCTTCTGTTGTGTTTACAGACTCTCAGTGCTAGAAATGGACATCAGTCCTTTTACTCTCAAATTTTAGTTTAGCATGAGATGTGTCGGACTGAAATGGCATGTTTAACTCTAATATGATCATTGTGATGACCTGCAAAGATGTGGGGTGTCAGGTACAAGCTTCAAGAGTGCAAAGGTGCACTGGCTCGTCGCAGAGCTATGCTGATGCTGTTATTTCCAGGACTGTTTTGATTCCCTGTGTAGCTCATGGTAAGATACTGGTTTGATTTTTGTTGCAAGAAATCTCGGTTGGCTCCTCTTGTTAAGAGTTGATTTTAATTAGTTTACGGTCTGTTTCTTTACTCTGACTCAAGGTTATTCATGAAACCATGGACGATCCAGTTTCAAACCAGCAGGGATCCTAATCCCACATTCTGGTGAAGTATTTTGAAAATACTGTATCTCTATTTCCTTCAGTAGAGAAACCATGCCTAAGCTATATCACTCCAGACAAGGCTGCCTGTTTTCTATGAATGAACATGATTAAACAAGTACGTAGTTACCCCACTTTCAGGTAAACTAACTTTCAGTCCAGCTAACTGAAACCTTTCACTTTGATGCTCTGCTCATGCCTTGCATATTTTGAATTTGTTCGAAGGTGTAGAAAGCATATATAAAGTGGCAATGTTGTTATAACTGAGGTTTAACTTGAGTATTAGAGTTCTCCATTCATTTTGCGCAAGTATAAATACATATTATGTGATGTGATCCTGAAAGTTGACTGGCTGATGTGATAAAATTCATCAGTACCTTTATATCTTGCTTTTCATTTGTTACTTCCCTGAGAAAATGCCACGGAAAGATGGACCTTATGATATGTGGGAGTCTTAAGCAGTTTTCTGATTCTCCAAGGAAAACAGGAAATTGCTATTGAATTGAGGCAGGACACTGGAGGAAAGCTGGGATTGAACTAGTGTCTTTTATTGCAGTAGATGCTTATGAATGAATACGTCTCCCGCACTTCTTGCTACAGCGCGACATAGTGTAATCTTACAAGTGAACTCTGCTGTTCCGCATATGCCAAAATGTCTTAGGCCTTTAACTTGCTGCAGTCGATAAGTCCCATTGACTTCCCGACATCCGGAGCTCTCCCTGGGCTGTCTTTGGGCGTGGTGCTCTGTCCCATAGCCTTCGTTTCAAAACAAGCCTCGGTTATCCATACGCACCTGCGGACTGGCACGCCTTTTCTAGTTCCTGATTCACCACCCGAATGGCCAGAGCCTGACCTGGCGATCGTGGTCTTGCTGCAGATCACTTGTTCCTTTCCAAAAATGCAATCTTAAATGGCAGTCAGACAAACAAAATATTTTTTGCATATGAAGGAAGTTTCTATAGGTGCTGTATTTCTGTGGTAATACTTTGTTATGCAAAAGCTTGACCGAAGACTTCAATTTTCATTTCTATTAATATAGAAATGGAAATATATATGACTTTAGTCATATATAATACATGGAGCTGCTGTAGGCCCGTCATACTTGGAGTGGTAATGATGTGGGACTTTTTATAAATTAATATTTAAATATGATCTCAATTAATTTTATTGACAGAGGAAGCCCAGATAGATTGATGAGTCTTCTTAAAAAAATATTTTTAGTTCATGTCCTCCCTAATGTTACTGTTGAGAGTTATGAACAAATCATCATAGGTATTCACATATTTTCCTGGGAAGGACTGCTGCTTTTTGCCTGCTGTATGTAATCTGTAGAAAAGAATCTTTATCCTAAATAACACAGTGTTTCTAAGTGTGCAGGAAAACATCCCTTTTTCTTTTAGCCTTAGATAGCCTTTTATTTATTTTAATGGCTAAAATATAAGAGGACATAGCTAAAACCAGTAGGCTTATTAGAAGGCTGGGAGAATTCAGCTGATCATCAGCAAAAAAAATGCCAGTAGTGAGATTTAGTAGGCATTGAGATAGTCTTCAAAAAGGGAAGCGTTAAAAGCCTCATAGTTTGAAACAGTCTGTATAAAAGCACTGAAAATAATTATGAGGAGCAGTTGTATAGAGAGGCATAGTACAGCTTTCAGTCTTGTAGGATTTTCTATATCCCTAAAAGTTTCCAAGTGGTGGTGTACCCTCTATAACAAATGGAAGTTTACTGGCTATTAGGCTTGCTTTTCCTAGTTACCTTCTACAGCAGTTCTCTTGTATATACTCCATATGCTGTGTGGGGTCCACAGATCCTGACTCTAAAACACCTTTTCCTAAGGTGGTAATGCAGATTTCATGGAAATCTGGATTTTGCGGAGTTAGGGAGACTGCTGTTGCACAACCTTTAAGCAGTCTCGAGCTCCTCCAAATAGGCTGGAAGATGGCTGTGGTTATTTCAGTGTTTAAAGGAAATTTGAAGTCTTCAGCCTTCAAAAATGACCATTTCAAACCGAACGTGAAGGCATCGTGCGGGCCGGCGAGAGCGGAATAGCCTTGGCGTTGTCAGCGGGAAGGGATTTTTGCTCCACAGCTACTCACCCTGCAGCAAGCTGGCAAGAAGGTAGAAGGGAGCCTGGTGTTCACGTAGGCACGAGGATGGGGCTTTCCGCAAGCTCCGGCTGCTTGCCGTTCCCTCGCCGCGCTGTCGATTCAGCGCAGCCCTTCCCAGCGCTCGCTGCGGGCTGGGAGAGACTGGCGATACGTCGGCTAATCAACGCTTCGCATTAATTCCGGCATTTGAGGACTCCGCTGCGGGCAAACCCATACGCAGAGGAGGGGAGAGAAGTTTGAAGCGGTCCTGCTGTCATTAACATTCGCTGCTCTGGCTTCAAGCAGCACCCGCCTCATCTAGGCGCTGCCAGGAGGGAACGTGGGCTCCTGCCTCCCTTTGTGCCGGCTGGGATCCGTGTGGAGTAATTGAAATGCAGGGCTGCAAAGCGCTGCTGTAGTGGGCTGCTTTGGGGTGTGTCCCCCCCCCGCTGTCATTCTTGGAGCAGGGGGAGCGTGTTTGCTGTGGATTCTTTTTGTTTTACCAGAGAATGAGATGCTGGCTGAAAATTGAAGAAATGGCCCTAGAAGAATTGATGCAAAGATTAAATGCGGTTTCCCAGTGCGCTGGTAGGAGGAGCTGCTGGTCTTAAATAATGGGTTGTGTGGATGCTGTTAGTGATTTTGTAGGATTTACAGAAAAGCCTGGTAGTCTGACTAGCATTCTTTATGCATGTTCGCATTAATAGGAAAGAAAATGTTAAGAGCTTTTGTCACCAGGTTAAACTTTTGTTTATATTAACACTAATTAACATTTTTAGTGCTTAGATATTCATGAGGCAAGCTTTAGAAGGTCCTCTTGAATAGTTTTGGGTAGCTGCTAGCCCAGTCGAATACTCTGAATGGGTCTCGATTTCTTTTTTTTTATCTCTGACTCAGCTGTAGCTGAGAAGTGGGGAGAATTACCGATTTGTCTAGCAGAACGGGTCTAATATGAAGCGATGAAAAGCTCAGCTAACTGTAAGGCACTGCAAGCCGGTATTTTGGGTGGGTCTAAATTGCACTTTCATCAGAATGAAGAGTTGAATGCATTAATTGTGGTAAATGTAGTTTTACATCTGTATGGATTAAAAATTGCAGCAGATCTGCTAAGATGGTTTTGGCACTGTAGAAAGATTCTTATGATTTCTGAGAGACTTTCTTATTTTCTTGAAAATGTAAATGCTTATGTGTTCAAAACTAGAACTAAACTGCATTGTACAGTAAGGTGATCTGTGATTAGATCTAGGAATGTTTTCCTGGGTATTGCTCATGCAGAGATGTAAACGTATTTCAGAATAAAAAGTTACCTGGAAAGAGAAGAAATGTGGATTTTGCATCCTTTGAAACTGTTTCTTTTGCCCTTTATTCTTAGTCTGTTGACAGATGTCAGAAGTCTTGCATCTTCTGTCATCTGAGGCAAACCGGTGGTTTGCTGACACAGAATATTTAAGGTATTATTCATTGCAGTATCAAAACTTGGAATTTTTCTTCCCATTTCCCTGGTCCTCTGTTTCCTAAGGGTGACTTTTTCAGCTTTTTCAATTTCCATGTGTTAAAACAAGATAATTAGCAAGATGGCTGAGGCTGTAGTCCGATGAACAGATAAATTAAATGACAAATGTGGAATGGACAGATTAGCTGCATCAGTTCTCCTGGATAGGGGAAGTAGGTATTTTACCTCTTCAGTAACATTTTTTTGGGGGGAAAAGCAAGACTTAATCCAATGAGAACAAGCAATAAATTACAAGTAAAGGTCACCATACATACTATTTTCTCCTTCCTTGTTTTTCATATGCACTTTTCCCCTGATTATCTTCCTGTCTTCAAAACATGTCTTTATTAAATGTTTGGATATTTATATCATTGTCTGTTGTGATTTTCTGAATGTTTAAGAAGAAAGCCAGCCTGATATTTGCTAGGGCATATTGTCTTTTGCAGTTTATTTTAATAATTCATACATTACTTTTTCCACTCCCTTAAAATTGTTGCTGTAGTTTTTCTGAGGCAAGATGAATTTTAATAGCATATGGTAGAATGGGTTAGGAATATGGAGACCTTTTCTTCCTGAAGTGAAGTGGAAGGAGCCTCTGGACTGGCAGCAGGCTCGCTGGTTTGCCTGTGACACCGCCTGTCTGCGCTGTGCAGATGCAGGTACGCTGTGACCTTCATGTATGCCAGCAGCAGATCCGAGTGCTGTTTTCACACTTGCCGGCAGGCTCTGACTGTGTCCTGATATTTAGCTTGTTAAACTTGCATATTCTTCCAAAAAAGCAGCTGTTACTTCACTGCCAATTTCCTGTTCATGTGGTTTAGCTGATCCCTCTCCTCCCCCTTCGCTTTCTGTCTCTTCCTCTCTGTAATCATCCCTGTGCAGGTGTTCCCAAGCCAAAGGCACTTCTTTTCTACAGCCAGTGGTTGTATTTATAGGTGGCTGTTTAGGTTTCCTTTTTCCTTTTTTCTCTTCTCCCCTGCCACCTTCCTTTCCTTTCAGGTTGCTTAGACCATTTCTCTGTTGCTGTCTCCCATTCTTGGGCTATACTCTGTCCTTGGGCCAAAGTATCTACTGTCTGGCTTCACAGCTGTCTTTCTGTTGACTCAGAAACCTTTCCTAAGCAGAGATTTCCTTAACAGCCCGAGATCCTGTGCAGGATCTTTCCAAGCCATTTTTCAATAGCTCCCTGCTCGGGGGTAATTGAAATGCAAAGGTTCCCCTGGCAGCCCCATAGTGCAGCTATACACCTTCAGGCATCAAGGGATTTTCTCCTTTGTAGGACCCGAGGAAAAAGACTATTCCTCTTCCTTTGCTTGTTCTTCTGAATGATTGTGCAGGCAGGCTGAGATTCATCCTAGGTAGTTTTAAGCATCTAAGTCGGAAGAGCAATTCCCCTAAAATCCACGTGCACTGAAAGGAGAGAAGGGGGCACATTCAGAAAGGAGGTCCTTCCACCTTCCGAGGTGCACTTGTCTTTCCCTTGGCTGGGCAGGGGTGCAGGAAGCCTGGAGTAGCTCAGCTCCTAACCTAGCATCTCCCCAATGCCTGAAGTTAAGTACGGTAAATCTGGATTTACCTGTAATCATTTGCTGTTTTACCACAACAGCCCTTCCATCTCTGGCTGCTGTCCCGCTAGCAAGTCCCCTGCATCAGTCTGGCACTGACACAGCCTTTCTGGGCTACTCGTCCCTCACCGCCACACCAGCACTTTCCTCAGCGGTCCTTGTGTTCCTTCTGCTCTGACTAAATTCTGATGTGCTCACGCTCCCAGCCCCCATGGTAAATTACTGATCTCTCACTCCTTGCTCTCTCACAGGATCCCTCGTGCCTTCCTCTGCTATATTTTACAAATCTGGACAGCTTTTGCTGGCAAAGCTTTAATTATTTATCATCTTGCTCACCTTCACTTCAACATCCCATGCCTCACAGATTATCTTCTGCTTCTGGACACATTTAGCTACTAAGGTCATAAAGATCATGCTCTTTAGTTTAACATTATCATCCTCTTTATATTCCTTCTCTGACTCCTGCTCTACAGTTCAAAAGAACCTTCTACCCTGGGCTTTTCCAACAACTAAAAAGGGTGGTCCCCTGGCATCTTCCTTTGTTTTTTCCCACATACACTCCTCAGTCCTCCTGGTCACTTCCCTTCTATCAAATGGCCTCCTGGACTTGGATGATCTGACTATTGCTTTCCCTGTTTTCATAAATATCCTTAAAACAAGGCAGAAGTGATTTAAAGAAATTCTCTATTTCTGCCTAAGATTTGGGGTTTTTTTTCATTAGAATTGTGGGGTGTTTTTCAGGTAAACTGTGAAATGATTATTGATACTATAGTATCAATACCATATACCAATACTATATATCATAGTTTTTACTTTTCTTCCTCTTTTTCAGCTCTTGCTGTATTAAATTAGACCCTCTTCCATGAATTGCAGTTCATGGATGGAACTTCCCTACCCTGTGGAACAGTAGCTCAGAGATTGAAGCCCCAGGTTATAAATAGTTCTAATCTGGGACCTCACACATTTTCCATATTGCTGCCTGCCGTGGGTTGTCTGCTTAGGACCCCTTTTGCTCTGGCTGATACAGAAGCAGCTTTAAGGCACCAGCTCTTTCTGTCAGTCACTACTCGCCTTCACATCGGCACTGAGCTGGGAAGCCTTACAGTGACGGTGTTGTCCGATTCGTGCAAACAGGCAATACAAATCTGACATTCCCAGCCTTAAGCCTGTGGTAGCCCCACTAAATGGTTTCTCTCCACCTTGGAAAGGGGTCACTATTACAGCTACTATCCGTTTCCTCCCCTTGAACAACATTTTAGCACTTTGCAAAAAGAAGAAACATCTGCAAACCAAAGAAGATAAACATGTGTGTAGTTTCTTAGTAAATATGTATGCAGTGCTAGTATTTTAAGTACAGGTGGCATCCCTTAGCCATTTCAGCTTCCGTGAGTTTTCAGTAGCTCCAGATCTTCTGTCATATTCACAATTTGGGCCAAAACTTTACACTTAATTTCCCTGGCTTTGTCTTCTTGACCGGCAGGCTTTTGAAGTTTTGAAGGCTGGCTCACTTGTCTTGACAAATTAGGAACAGATGTACGAGGAATGGACTTGCATACCACCTCCAAGTGCCCAACATCACTGGAAAGAGTTGGCTTACTGCAAGGAGCAATGGGGACACCCTCAGGCACACTGAAGGGAGATTATAAAGTTGTGGGTGGCTGGAAGGACCTGTTCTGTGTGTCCTCCCCATTCCTACTCTCTTGGGAGCTTGCCTGCTTTCTTACCCTTGTAGCATCTGTCCTTGGTTCACTTGATTTTCCAGTTTGGGAACCCAAAAAAGTCTTTCTGCATGTGGCAGAGTACTCTGTGTGCGCGTGTGAATTTGGCAGGCGGGCAGGTCTGAGCGTGAAGGGCATTAAATTACTACTTGGCAACTTTGACAGCTTTCTATGTAGCTGGTAGAGTTGAAGAGATCCAGTTGATTGCTCTGAAATCTGCAGGTTGTTAGCACATCTGCTGTGCCCAGGTGGCATTTAATGGTAGTGGGGGATGCCTCTGCCTGGTGTCAGCTTGCTGGCCCTTCATTTCAGCTTTCCTGCCCCCGTGTTGAGCTTAACCGTGAAAGATCCCTCTGATTTCCCAGGCTAGAGGGTATAGAGGGTTCAAAAATAAGGGTGGGAGCTGGAGTTGAAGAGACAAAATTAAGCAATTAGGAGTGGATTGCTCATGTTTTCTATGAGCATGCACTGTTACAGCTTCTGTGTGTACCTGCATGGCATCCATTTCTTAGTATATTCTGGCCTAAATCAGAATCTTTATTCTACTACTGAAACAACTGGATCTAGTGAAACTGGTGGGAGTAAGGTTCAGTGTTGGCAGCAGTCTTGTCCTTATTAAAGACAGCTGCCTTTTTGGTAATCTGAGGAAAAATATTTAACCTTAAGGTTGAATGAATTTTATTTTTAACCAAACTGTTGTCACGTAAAAATTGCATCCCAAAACATTTCAGCTCAGTAGGGTTTCTTTTTTTACATATAATGAAAAAAAAAAAAAAAGGAAGAAAGTGCCCACTTGAGTTTCTATCCACGTGCACTTCTTTTTGGGACTGTCAGTGACCTCTTGTCATAGCATCTACCCCAGTCTTTCACTGATTTTAATGGCAATTGCTGAACTACAGTAGGAAAATTGCAATCTGTGTGGATATCTTTCAACAGACGAACAGGAGATCAGGGCAAAATAGGCATTAACAGTAATCAATGGCACATTTAGAGTGGCTTTTCAGAGGATTGCAAGGTGCATAATTGTCAGTCTCCCGTTCAGTCTATGGACTTTGGGTACATATACTTAAAACTTGTAGAACCAGGAAAGCCCTGCCTGGACTTACGTACTTGGTGATATGAAAGAAGAAAAAAAACCTGTTACTTTGATGTATTTTTATTATCATAGTGACTCAGAATACTTCCTTGGCAAGAATGCCTGGCACAGCTGCCTGCCACGTTTACCACCGCAGAGAGCCAAGCTGCAAGATCACCTCCTGCGTATCAAATAACAGGGAGCTTCTGCGGAAAAGGAACGGCACGGTGTGGGGACAGGGGTGTGATACGTAACACAGGCTGCGTTGTCTTCAACGTGCTTGCTCTAAGCTGACGTGTCAAGCAAAGCCAGGGAGCAGCAGGCGTTTGGGTCACTCGCCCTTTCCTTTAATGAAACAGATCAAGCAAGCTACTTGCAATTTTGTTGGTTTTGAGTCAGCCCAACAACTTCTTAAGGTGTACAGTATTTAAAACAGTGCATTTCAGCTGGAAGTTTGAGCCTGCTGTTTACCAATATCTGGCAAAGCCACTTAAATTTTGTTTCATTGTTTCTTTTGTCTTGTTCCATTAAATATCAGCCAGATATGCTTTTATTTTAGACAGAAAGAGCATGATCTTGGATGCTTTTATATGGATTAATCACTTGTAGGTCTCTTGAAGTAAGCCTGCAATACTATGTTAGCTATTTTGACCTCACTTTAAATTCTCCAGTTATCCCCATTGCTGCATAGCTTGAGCATGAGCCACCTGGCTCACAACAGGTAGGAATGTGGGTATTGTGGTTGAAGAAAACTGGTAGTCCAGCCTTTAACACTACCTTTAACAGCACTGTGGGTGCAGCCAACTCGAGCCTTGTGGAATGGTCAGTGTAAGCACACAGTCCTGGGCACAGGTAGATACAGGATCATCATCTTGGAGGTTGACTTACCGCATGGTCTGGGCCGTTTCGGACAATAGATCCCCTCGCTTACAGCAGCCTTGGATATTAGTTATATCCTCGGTCTGTCTCTGCTGGTCATTTTGTGGCTTTTGAATTTTTATACTAATGCTTTGAATTTCTTGATGACTGACAGGACGTACTATTTGGGTTGTGGTGTACCAGGGGCATGGAGCTGGCCGATGGGCTTCCCGCATGGTTCCCTGGAGCAGCGGGGAGTCAGGCACGATGAATCCCATTCTACGATGGAGAGATGTTAAACTTGGTCACACAAAAGGTGGAATTGGCTGCAAGTTTGAGTGAGAGTAAGCCGAAATAGAGAAGCCTCACGATACCCGTCCCCAAACATTTCTATCTTCATGTGAACACTGATGGTGTTTGAGCTTGGGAGAAGCCGATGTGATGGGGCCTTAGGCAGTGAAATCCCTTTGAGGACACAGGGGAAGGCAGCTTCCCAGCAGAATGTGGTGTTGAAATCGTGGCAAGCTGATAAAGCACAGTGCAGTGTGGTGCTGCCTGGTTCTGAAGATGTAGGTGTGTAATGCTGCTTGGCAGCAGTCTGCCTTCTTAAAATTGATTATCTGAGCAAACAGGTATTTGGCAAGTTGAGAACCACACTGCTTCGTGGGAGGTAGGCTCTTGTTTTCCACCCGTGCTGTTACTTCAGGGGAGTAAGTGCTGTCCCCCTTCATGTGCTTGAGGCATTTGCTAAGTGCCGGTCTTACTGAAAGTCTCTCTGTCTTCAGCACTTCAAGTAGCAGGCAGAAAATTTGCACCAAGAAGTGACTGTCCTAGTTCTCTTATAGTCTCAATTCTTGTTGAGCCAGAAATGTATCTTCCTTTTCTTTCAACTCCTGCCTATAGCCTGATGAATTTAGAGGGAGGGGAGGGTAGCTTTGCATATGAAACAACAGGATAATTGATATAAACAGAAAATAATGACAATACACATAGCTGATTTTAAAAATGACTCTTCAGGCTACAACCTTTGTTATTGAACATATCACATGATAAATTACAGGCTTTCTGTAAACAGTCCTGTGTCTGGCTTCTGGGCTGGACGAAGTGCTTTGCTTTGGTCAGTATTTTGTCCTGGGCTGCTGGTTGTTGCTCCATGTTACCCTGTGTTACTTAGCCGGTCGGTCCAGGATACCTCATATCACACACCTGTGTTTTAACAGCTGCTTTGCAAACCCAGCCTTGCATCAGCTTTTGGCCCATAGAGTGCACTAAACAAACCAGCGTGTTGCGTGACTTACTTGTTTCCTCTTTCCGTGTTTACCTTGCATGTGTTACTACAGGCATGACGCCTCCTGAAGCAACTGCCGTGGAAAGGCCCTGCCAAACTTTAATGTTCCCTACGGCTCTGTATCCTGCTGCCGCTGAGTATCTGTAATTGAATTGATTATTCCCTATTTCCATTATCTCAGCATTTTAAATTTTCAGATTTACTGCAGTGGAGAATGAAAGACTCATTTGGTGAATTCAGGTGGTGAAATGAAAACTAAGAGCAGGTTTGTCCAATTCCCTGCCTTCCTCTGAGAAGAGCCTGGACTCTCAGGCAGGCGCCTGCTGTGTGGCAGGGGAAAACTTAACCTGTCTTGTCCCCTCTCGCTGCCATATACCCTGCACTCCTCTCCCCAAACACCGGGCAGTTCTGCTGTGTTTTGTTTGCAGCTTCCAGGCAAGTCTGTAACTTGGTTGCTACTACTTGACAGATTTAACAAAGGCAGCTTGATGCTTTCTTTACTTAGCATTTCACTTTTTGACACTCTTTACTCAGATGTTCAGCTCGTTTGTAATGGCAAAGTACATTTATATGAAATGGTCTATTCTTGTAAAAATGCTTCAGAAGAAAATAAAAGCTCCCACACAAGCATTCAGTGAAACAAAGTAGAGAAAAAAGCACGTTTGTGGGAGGGATTTTCGCAGCTTATTTGAGGACTGTTGACAGTGGAAGTGGAGAAGAGAAGGAGAAAGATGGGCTAAGGAAGCAAAACAGGTGTGTTTGGTTGTGCAGCTTGGATAAGAATAGAAAGTTGGCAGAAACGAGGTGGTATAAAAAGATTTTCTGGATGTTTTACTCACAGATAGTCATTTAGTAGGACATGAAGCTGGGCCCCCCATAATACAGTGTCTGAAACACAATAGCTTTATGTTTAATAGTTACAATGGAATATGACCTACATTCACAGAATCACAGGAGTGACAAAAATTCATCATCATTACTTAATTCATGCTTGAGTAGAGATGCCAGGCTCTAATTATGAGACAGCTCCAGTCTGCTCAGTACCCAGACATTTGCTGTGATCCTGGCACAGCTGGTTTTGTCGAGGACAACAACAGTCAAAAATTCCTTTTCTGGGTTCTGTGCAAAGGCT
Source organism: Aviceda cuculoides (assembly GCA_035590195.1). NCBI lineage: Eukaryota > Metazoa > Chordata > Aves > Accipitriformes > Accipitridae > Aviceda > Aviceda cuculoides. The sequence goes on from JAVJGG010000058.1 coordinate 2,409,273, forward strand.
GCTGAGGCTGCAAGTGACCTGTGGGATGTACTTTAGAGTTCTGATACTAGAGATTTGAAGGTAAGGAGAAGCAAAGAACATCTGAGGGCATCAGAGAGAGCAAGAGGAAGACATTCAAGTTGTTGATGGTGTTCAAGATGGTATCAGCAGCTTACAGAAAAAAATGGTCATTTCCACATCAGACAAATCACTTGTGAAGTAATTTATGAAGTAAAGGTAAAAAAAATATAAAACAATAGGTAGCATTCTCAGCTTTCTAATTGTATACTTTCTTAATTTCCTTCTGCTGAGTCTCTTCAGTGTTTCTTACCCCCAGTGCATGCTTTACTTGCCTTTCAAGGACATTGCAATCTGCTTCTGTCTTCAGTGCCATCGTTGTTTCACAGTCAGTTCCTTTGAAAAGAGTATACCTGAATTGCTTTGAGAGCACACAGCCCAGAGCAGGAGAGGGATATTAATAGAAACAGCCTCTCTCTTTTTCATATGAAGACAGAAGATGAATTATTTCAGTGTGGCAGGTGGAGGTGTTTTTCAAAGCAATTGTTTACATTTTTTGAAGATCTAACAGGGAATTAAGACGGTCTGGTAAAAGCTGGATGGCACAGAGGGCTGCCATACATTTTGTATCAGGAGAGCAGAGGTATGCATTAAATAATACGTTGTTGATTTTGCACAGTGTGCTTAGCAGCTGCCTAAGTTAAAGTAGTACTAACAATTCCCATCCAGCCTTCAGAAAATGGGGAACAAGGTTTTCTGCATCCTACCACCTGCCTTTTAAAACATGGAAACAGAATAATTACTCTGGGCTTCATTTAACATTATTTTTAAACACCTTTTCACCCCCCCAGTGGTTCTTTTAGGGTAATGCTCTAGGACTGAATTCAGTAAAGGCTGCCTGACATTTATATGATGCTGCAGGGAACCCTTATCAGAGCTGGTGAGAACAGGCAGGATTGAAACTTTTATCCCCTAAGGAAGGTGAGAGTTTAGAGAGATCCAAGACTGGTTTGAAGGGAAATGCAGGTATTTGAGACAGCCCCGATGTGCGGCTGCCAAGGCAGGAAGGGATCTGGGTGTTACCGTTTGGCACTTGCATCGCAGAGAAGCCCCTCCTGTTCCCCCGCGCTCCCTCAGGAGTTCCTCTCCCATCCTTTCCCATCAAGTAGCTCCTGACCTTTTGCACGTGGACGTTGCCGGAGCTGCGGCATCTCTGGTGTGCGTCCTGCCTGAGAAGGAAAGGAGGAGCCGGCGACGGTGCGAGAGAGAGGAGCCTTCCTGCCCATTCAGTATCACCACCACCTTGGACCAGCAGCCTTGCTGGTTTGACAACCAGTTTGCGAGTTTCCGTGACATGTCAGACGTGTGATGCATGGCTGGTATAGTGAGTTAGCCCTAGGACATTAAATAGGAGCACGTGCAGTACCTAGTATTAAGATTTAAAGGTACATATGGAAGAAAAGGAGGCAAGACAACTTGTACACCCGCTCTCCGCTCTTTCTAACCCTTCTCTCTGCTTCCTGCTCCTGGCAGCAGATCAGCTGTGGGGTAGTCATATGGGGGCTATTTTTGTTCATTAGCCTCTGTGGGGCCTCACAAGCCTCACCACGTGCATGCTGCTGTCCTGTGCAGGGAGCTTGGGCCATGCCGGGTGCTGTGCCGGGGGGTTGCAGAGCCTCCCCCCACCAAAATCCTGCCCTACAGTCTGTCCGGGTCTGCATGGGCCACCCTGGCTGTCAGGGACCCTTCGTCCCGTTGAGCTCAGGGTGCTCCACAGGCAGCTGCGCTGGCTGCAATTTACTGGAATTGTGAAGTACTCGGGAAGAAGTTATTAAAAGTATCAGATTTAATTTTATAGCATCATTAATACTGGAGATCTCAGGCTTTGAAAATTACCATTGCATTCACAAAATACTTGGGGGGGGAAAAGCTTAGTTTGAACTATTTATGCCTTTAGAAAGGAATTTTTTGAGGGTCAAAGCCTGATTTTTATAAAATGTTTTGCTAATAACGCATTAGGCAATGAATTAGTTATTAAGCTATGAATAAATGAAACTGTTTTTTTTTAAGGGCTGGTCATCTGCTCTGCTCTATTTTTGTTATTGGGTATGGCACTGCACAGCCTGCCAAGCCCTTTGCAGATGAGCTATACTGCACACGACAGCTCCCTGCCTCAAGTAACTTGTTATCTGTATTCAACACAGCAAAAAAGGGAACATCAGACAAGCGTGGTGGAATTGAGGAGGGAGGAACATTCCCGGCAAGAAATAAGGTCAGGCGCATCACTGCATAGTACCATCAGTGGGCTTCAAGCAGTCTTTCTAGCTGCGCCTGCTCCTATTTGGGAGAATAAGGGGTGTGTGCCCCACACTATCTCTTGACAGGTCTGCTCCTCTGCTTGCGGAGGTGGGAGTCCTGTTGTGGTTCCTGCCCGGCTCACTCACCTGGGCTTCCTTTCCTAGGGATGGGGTGGGATGGGAAGGAGCAGGGCAAGGGAGGGCTTGGCATTTGAAGGTCTCCTTCCCTGATAAAGTCAGGGCATGGCTAGAGGGGGAGCCCGGGACAGCAGCAGTCACCCTCACGTCATCTCATCTGGAGGTAGCCTGTGTGACTGGCGATGGCTGTAGGTAAACCTGGATATCCGCGGCTGTTACCTGGTCTTGTTCTTCACCTCAGTTGCTTCTGTCAGTGAGCATCTGAAGTTATGTTATGAACAGTAAGATATGAAATAGCATTTTTGCTCCAATGTTTTAGTTTTCATCTTTGTAACTTTTTTTTTTTTTTTTTTTTTAGAAACTGATTGGAAATGGCATATAATATCACATTTCACAATGCTGAATGCAGAATTGTGGTTTTGTACGGTGTAGACTCAACACTTGGTTAGCTTGTTAGGCTTTGACTGATGTTAGATGTTTAGTCAACAAAACTGCAGTTTCCCCAAACAAAAGTTTCTAATGTCAAGCAGTAGTTTGACTGCTAGCAATAAACCACATTATTGCCACCTAATAAATTAGGCCAGTTTAAAAAAACAACCAAAACCCAACAACAACCATTTTTAATGAAGTTTTTAATTTTTGAGGCTTTTTGAAAACAGTTGGTCCCAAACCACTTTGCAAGCACATCTTTCGCCCTAGGTTTGCCCTCAGTACGCGGATTAGAATGTTTTCCTTATTAGAGCTTTAGCCATGTTGGTAATGAGAAGGCAGTTTTCTGCTAAAGCCATCAGCAAAAAGGAAGAAAGCAAATTTCAGTGATTTTTTTTTTTTTCAAACTGGAATTGATTGTAATATGTTTCATTACTAAAAGCAGAATTTCAACTGACTGCTAAGAAACGTTCTACATTTACTTCTGGTTCCCCACTTCTGCTGTCCTACGCAGGTCCCTCCTCTGGTCTCCTGCCTGAGGTCCCTCCGCTGCAGCCAGCATCGCACCACACCACCTCTCCCAGTGCCTGTATCTCCTCCGCCCTCGCTCTCCTTCAGCCCCTGCTGCCCCTCCCCAGCCTCCCCTGGACCGAGTCCCTTCCCCAGGCCTCCTGGTAGTGTCTCCTTCCACTAAAAGATGATTCTTTTTGCCCAACATCTTTTCATCACCCAGGTCCAGCCTCCTTTCCCCTCGTGCTGCTTTCCCCTCGTGCTGCAGTCTCGCCGACCGGCCTTCCCGGAGCTGGCAGGCTGGTGTCAACCTTGTGCCGGCAGCTGGGGATCCTTCTGCCTCCCATGCCTGGTGGTCTTTGTACCGGTAAGAGGAGGAAGGGGCTTGCATCAGGGACGGGAGTGAGCTCCCGGCCAGATTGGGCGTTTCTGGGGAGCCGTGGCGAGCCCCGAGGCTGGAGGTGCTTTTACCCTTTCCTCTTGCTGTCCTTACACCAGAGCTTACGGACTTTACACGTTACGGATAGAAAACGACCTTCTGGGTACGGTGGAGCTGGTGTTAGGTGCTCAAAGGGGTTCCTGCTGAACTTAAAATCCGTGACAAGCCATGACGGTTTGTCAAACCCAGAGGGTAGAAGGATGATAATGCAGTGTGGGTGAGAGATGCGGCTATTCGTCAGGACATAGAGGAAGTGGATCCTAAATCTTCACTGCCCTAAAAGATTGCATCACCCGTTGCTTAACAATAAAGACTACTTTCCAAAGTCCTTTGTTAGAGGGGCCCCCTTCAGAAGAGAAAGGAGATCTTGTTCAGCAAATCCTTTAATGACTATGTCTGTCTGTGTGCATTTGGGGGAAGGGGGGGGTCAGATAGCCAGATGAATTTTAACAGAAGGTCTTTGTGTAAAATATATGGACATTAAGAAAGAAATATCTTTAAATCAGTTGTCAAGAAAAACGTGAAGTTACAGGGGAAAAAGAAGTATAGCAGTATTTTGTTCTGTATCGTGGTTACTTTGCAGTGAATATTCAGAGGGTGGTACTTCAAACCTATTTCCACTTTTTCAAAGCTGTTTCTGGTTAAATTTTATTTGAAAGAGGTTGTTCAGCTGCATGTGTAAGACAGCAAATACATTTAGAAAGGTTGAATTATGAGGAATTCTGCTGTAGTTGTCTTCATCATGTGTAGAGGTTATTTGGAGTAGTATAAAAATTCAGTAGTTTAATATTAATTTCTTAGTTCTTTATTTCTCGAGCACCGAAGTAAGAAGACATAATCCTTCATTTAAGCAAACTGAATAGAGTTGGTAATTGGAGACTTGAGGATATAGGAGGATCTGTTCAATGTTTTATAGTACTGTCCATCCATTACAAATGAGTTTATTCTCCTAGTCTCTGATAACCTAATCAGCTGCCAGCACTTGAAAGTTCTGCACACTTGTGATTTATTCAATTCCATCCTGCTAAAACATGGAGCAGGGCTTTAATTGCCTTTCATGAAGAATTCTGCCAATAGGGAAATGGAGCCTCATTTGTTCATTTGCAGCCAGAAACTGCTTAGTCTGGTAGCTCTGAAGTTTGTACAGACCTTGGATCTACTTTAAATACATTTCCTTTGGCTCTTTTCAACGTCTAAAAAAATTAACACAGACTTGAAGACTACTTTTCTCTCCTTTGACAAAGGAGTTTGTCTATAATGCTTATAGTTTCTGTACTTTCTAACAACTGTTAAATATATAATGCCACACCATTTATCTGCCTCTGTGTGTGTACAACTTGTAAATAATTTAATGTTTTACTTTACCACTTGGCCTCTTCACATAACTCTAAAATGAGGAAGATAAAATTCTGCTAAATTATTAATTCACTGGGAAATTGAAACAACCAATATAAATTAAGCACCAAAAATGTTTCCCTTTTTTTCTGTGGGAATCAAAGCAGTGAATCCAACTGGATAACAAGTGAGGGAGCTAAATGGGCAAGATGCTTATAGAATAATTTAGATTGGAAGGGACTTCTGCAGTGTCATCTAGTCCAACCACCTGCTCAAAGACAATCTACTTACGGACATGCTCAGCTGAATCCTGAATGCCTCCAAGGGTAGAGATATTCCAGGATGGAGACATTCCAGGAGTCTCCTGCGTCCTGGGGTACATGGATAGGGCACATGGGACCTGTTGCCTGGCTGGCTGGTGGAATTTGGTGGCAGCCTGCAGTGTTAAAAATTTTCCCACTGGTTAAAACTTCTGCAGCAAGGCATACAGGTCCTCCAGTGCCATTGTGGCAGAGCAAAAAATTTTGCTGCTCTTTCTAAATGGATCTTTAATAGATCAAAACAGAGTGACTTTATGAAGGCTTCTAGGTCTTACTACTTAAAATAATCTGGTTTTGTTAATTTTTGTAGTAGCCAGTTGTTTCTTTTAGTTACTGGGTTTTGTTTTGCCATATTCATATACTATACATTGTTGTAGTTTTCACAGATTAGTTTAAATGTTTGAAGATAATTAAATGGTTGTACATAGGGATATGTTATAAGATACTGTAAGTATCCAGGACAGCAGCAAAGTCCAGGCATGTAGCTGCAGAGCAGAATACTCTGCAAGAAAGCTTGCATGGTATAATTCACGTTTTGATAAAGAGCTATATAAACTACAGTTAAGCCTGTATTCTGCAAAGTTTCTGCACTCAGTAACAGCCTTTGCTGTGATACAACTTTGGTTTGATTTGGATTTATTTGGATTCGAGAGCAGCTGGGAAGTTCTAAAATATTTGATTATTGTATATCTTTAAAATGAACTGCAGCATCTGTCTCTTTTCTGTTTCATTTTCTTACCTACTTCTCGCTCCTGGGTGTATCTGGGAATCCCATATGTTCTTCTGATGGGGAAGGTCAATATACATGGTGCTTTCCAGATGCACTGCCTGTATTTAAGGGTATAAAATAAAAAATATCCCATGCAGACCTGTACATTACCAATAGAGGTGCCTGGTGCTGGTTGCCTCTGCACATCAAAAATCTGAGCAAAGATTGCTCCTGTGACCAAGTCTCTGATTTGTGTGTGATTGCACAACGAAAGGACCAGTTCCCGAGATCAGCCTGTCCTTGGGTTTGGAGTTCTGCTGCTGATGTTGAACACCCTGCTCTGCTGACTGTTGTCAGTCACCCAGGTGAAACATCGGAGGTTGTTTGGAGAGCAAAGCAGTTTTTCGGTGGGGAGGATGGGATCTGTGCAGGGTCTAAAATACACACAGTTTAAATGCACAGGGACAGTATATACGCCACGGTGGATGGAGCGGCAAGAGCAGGATCAGAGTTGTCACCTGGAGGAGATGCCAGCTTTCTGGAGCAGATCACTCTCCTCAAAGATCCCAACTGCTTCATCCCTGAGACCAAGTCCCCAGTATCAGTCTTTTAAGGTGAGCATTTGTGCCCTTCTTCCTGAATAGTTACCCTTTCAGTGTCATCATTATCTTCCTCAAACAAACTGGGCTTGATGGAATCAGTTGTGGATGAAGAGTGAAGCAATGGGGTAATCTTTTTAATGGTCACACTTGTCAGAAACACATCCTTGATGGGCCGCAGACCATGCCTGTGTAACGTTTCTTCTGTATAAAGAAAGGACAAATAAAAACTTCTGGCCCAATGCTGTCTTTAACTGACAAGTGAGAAGCCTCATTTAGATTGGAAAAAAATAATCTGTGAATCCAAATGTAACAAATGAGACCAAAATTTGGGAGGGAGGAAGAGGCTGTTGGCTGGAACTGACCTTTGGTTGTACAGCTCTACAGCTATGGGGATCCACATTTTGTACCCTTTGCAGGTTTTATTCACATGAGAGAATATGCAGGAAAATATTTTTGCTCAGGTATAAGCTATGATTTTTTGGTAATGTCTTGACTTTTTCTTTCTCAATAGCTTCCATACCAACAATGTTATTTCCCTCAGTGTTTTCATGCTGTATGAGTATGTCAGGAGCAGCCATGATTTCATCACTGCCTATTTCTATTTCATATATTTAATTCACAAAATCTTCAGTGTCTCTCAACACATTTTGATGTAATAATTTATTTGGAGACTGTAACTCAAATAATACATTTACCCATTGTGCCTTTATTGGGGTTCTAAGTGTATAGCCATAAATAGTAGTCAGTAGTACTATTTTATTAAATCATGTGAAGATCTCTACTGAAAAATCCAAAAGAGACAAGCACAGCTTGCAGTACTCATTTTAGGAAATAATCATTAAACAGTATGCCCAACCTGGAGATCAATAGGTATTTATAATTTCAGCAGCTTTCCACACGCTGCATTTCATGCCAGGGTTATTGACTTCCCTGTCCTGCTTGTCTTGCCTGGAACGTATCCATGTATAATTCACCATGCGGCTGCACAAATGTAAATGCCCACACAAGGAAGCAAGAGAAAGAAGTTACTGGGAGCAGGAATCCTCCCTTTGGCAGCAGTATGGAGTCAGGACAGACAAAGTGCCTGTGTGATTGTGGCTGTATTCAGTGTTGGCGCTTGCTGATAAGACACTATAGATGGAATGAGTTTCTCAGTCTTTATAAGAATTACAGCCATAGTAACTGCAGATCATACAGCATTTGTTTTACGTTTTCAGAAGGAAATTGTCTGTCAATCCTTACTTGTCAAAGAGCTTTTCTTTTCATTTTTAATCTTAAACGTGGACTTGTCCTAGTCCTTGCAGTTCCAGATGGCATAAGGACCTTTGGTCTCTCTGTCACTGTGTGTTTAGATCTATTTGCTTGAATGTCTTTAATTATGACAGTGTAATTAAAATATGTCTATTAGAACTGACTAGCTGATAAGAAGAATGAGGCAAACTAACTCTGAACAGAGTAAAATTTTGCCTAGTAAACTGGCGAATGTACCACCAGTGACTCCCTTCATCCCAGTTCAATTAACTGTGCTTATCTGTACATGGGGAAAATCCCATTTTGCTGGAGGCCTACATGAGTGATCATTGAAATCAGCAGTTCATGAATTCTTTGTGTTCATTAATATTATGAAAATCTCATTCCTTCTCCAAACACTCGTGTGGTTTATCACTCTTGTACCCCTATGGCCATTTCAGAAAGCTGCAGTAGAAAACCTACTGTGCTGCATCCTAACAGTAGCCTGAGAAAAATTGTATTAGGTTCTTACAGCTTAGGGATTTTCCCAGCATTTCTGAAAGGTCCCTAAAAGGTATTATTTATCACTGCACACCAGCTTTGTGAAGTATTAATAGTACTGTTTCGTTTGTGCTGAGTGGATTACTGCCATATAAATTTGTAATCGGTGTAACAGTGCATGCAGAAGAATTTCAAAGCAGTTACTCAACTGAAAACTCTTTTGCTTTATTAATACCCCATTCATGGAGAGGCTAAAGAGGGGGGATCGTGAGATGTGAAAAAGAATTAAAGTCTGACAGAGAAGAGGTGAGAGCTGAGCACAGGATCCCTTGGGTCCAAAGCGCATGGCAACAGAGAACGTTTTTCAGAGGAAGGAAATTATGGTAGCAGAGACCAAAGGCTCAAAGGGTGCTTCTGGCCTGCGGCAGCATGGCAAGACAACATCATCTATTTATGTAGGTGCACAGCAGTCATTTCTCACTGTACACATTAGATTATTGAGAACATCATAAGCTATAGCCAGGGTTCACCCCTGCTGGGAGCTGCCTAGATGCATAGATCCAGCAGTGGTCTATACCATATTCCACATTTTGTAATTGTCAGAGGTATCATCCTCAGGAAAAGACCTTCTGAAAATCGCCCATCTAATCATGGCTTTTGCAGTGTCCTGAACCTCAGCAAAATCGACCTTTCCGAACAATTGAGAAACTTGTTCCTAAGTGGTGCAGGAGGTCACTCTGTCTCCTGTAGAGAAATTAAGGAAGTGCAGGTTTCACTAGTGAGCTGGTCACTAATACCAAATGAGGCAGACCTGGCTGGGGAGAGCAGCAGTATCTGGCCAGAGCATAAATGCATACAAACCCCTTTTCCCTCTCTGGCTGCTTCTGCCAGAAATCAACCCGATGGGGAAGTACAGTGTACCTGCTGTAGTTGTTAAAAGATACAACGTTTGAACTAGAACTCTCTTTTGAACATAGTTAAAGTATTCCTAAATTCCAGCAGAAGTTCATCCAACATCAAGTTTTGGCTTTCTCTTCTCCAGCTGATCCTGCACAGAGCTGTTTGCTGGAAGGTCAGTCAGTGTTGTTGACTGCATGTATTACTGATTTTTATACATTCATATGTGTTTATATAGATATGTATACACATCTATATACACACACAGATGCATACAATTTTTGAACAGAGCTTCCACTAGCATAACTTAATGCATAAAGGCAACTACTTACCCTCAGCCCCTTAGTTTGATTATTATTTGTATAGATGTGGCTTGCACATGATGGGAATGACCACCGTGTCCCAGGGTGTATGTGCAGGGAATGGCCAATATGCCTGAAACTGTAGTACGTTTGCAGGACATTGTCAATAAAACTGTATTTGATAAATCATTTTAAGCCACTTCTTGCTGCCAGTTGTTTTATCTGGTTTACGTCAGCAGCTTCCCCTTGCCGTGACTCCGTGGTGCGCAGCCACGGCTGTGCGGTGACATCAAAGGTCTCCCATCACTCTCTTTCTCCTTCTCTTCCTGCAAAAATCCCCTCTCTACAGGCCCACCTCCTGCTGTGGTCATCTCCCTCCCTTGCGTTGTGCTCACAGCAGCAGCAGCAGTCGGTGCTGAAGGCAGAGCTGAGACGGATGGTTGGGTGAAAGCGTGGGTCCCTGTCAAGCATAGGACCAAAATAATTCCCAGGAGCTTCCTGATCTGAACAGATTCCTGTTCTTCACATGCTTTCACTTCTGACCAAAAAGGTAGGCCTCGTGCCGCTGACAAATCTGCTCAATCCCGACCTGTAATTGTCATTTGCCAGGTCATTTTATCTAATAGAATTTAAGTAAACGAGTGACCTGGTGGTGGCAGTTGCATAGTTAGCTCCAGTGTCGTGGCAGCCTTTACCTGCGGCTTTGGGTTGGTGCCAGATGCTGTTCAGGCTTTCGCCGTGTTCTGACCTCCTGGTCTTCACCAGCGTAAGTGCAGTTTCCTTACTCTTTCCCAGAACATCCCTGAAGTTTTGAAATTGATTGCTAGTTGCCTTCAAAAGTTAAAGGACTTACATTAAAGGACAAACTAGAAGCGCTGTCTTGTTAGATGTTAAACCTCACTTTGCTTGGCTGGTCATAAAGAGCCGTTCTCCTCTAGATATTTCTCTGATCCACTCTGATTTTCTCAGTATTTTCTACTGCTAATGGTGGAGGAACTTGTTCTTTTGGAGATGGGTCCAATTTGTTGATAACCCTCAGAAAATTCAGATGTGCAATATAAGATTACTTAAATTAGAGGGACAGATGTTAGGCTTTAAAAGCTTTTTGTTATCTTGACAATTAAATACTAACACTTCCAGAATATTGAAACCCTAATTTTGTATCTTGCAAATTTTTTTGTTTCTTATTGTACATTTAGATTATGAAATGCTCTGTATTGATTTTAAGATTTATTTTAGTTTAATTTTTTTTTTCAGTGATTGCTTTAAAGAAAGACTGGCAGCTGTGGTTCAGCAGCATAATGTGCAAGTATAAATAGAATGCAAGCTGTCCATTTATCTCAGTCCTCATCTACTTATATTCATCTGGTGCTTATTACAGTCATGGTTTGTTTCTGAGCAGATACATCCAGTTAGGATTAAGCTTGGACAACTAACCTAATTCGCTCTTGTAACTTAATTCAGGGTTTCTGTGTAGATTTCTAGTGAAACCAATTAATTCTTTTAACTCCTAACCTTTAATAAATCGATATCAAAATATTGAGAATGTTTATCACTGTCCATGTTTTTGGGACATATTGAGTTTGTTTGTAGTAGCTTTTAGGTTTGCCAGGATATATGTCCATTCATATGTATTTCTGAGACTTCTCCCCTCATCAGCTTCTCCTTATATGTCATGGTATTTTATTAAATGTAATTTCAGTTCACAGATTCTCTAGATTGCACTATGGGAGCCCTTTCTAAACTTTTTGTTAGAGAGAATGTTCTGATAGAGTAGCCTGAAAGTGAAATACAAGCACATCTATCCAATTGTAACATGCATAAAAATAATACAGGCCAAAGATTGTATCTAAACTTTGTATTCAGTTCATCCACATTGAAAAAGGAAGGTTCATTCTTTTCTTGTATTTCAAGGATACTAGACTATTCACAGAATAATGATTTATTTCTCAGGTTTTCAGACAGGTGTTCTTTTAGCATTTTACCTCTACAAGAGCCCTGTGGAATTTGTGGATGTAGAAACAGAAGGGTCTATGTCTTTAACGTCTCAGCTACACTTTCTTTTTCATTTAAAATCAACCTCTAGCTGACTTTTTACTGTTTTAGCCTAGTGACTAGCCTCTGGCATGGATTAATCTTTGTCAGCTTGTTTTTAATTTTAAAAATCAACATAAGCAACTTGCCATAATTCAACATTTATGTAGGGTTAGAAAAAAGCTCAGGACTAAGCATAACAACAATCTGTGCTACCTTGTTATGGTATATGGGTGTTCAACTCTATAGAACAGATTACATTTCAGATTAGAAGTAGCTTGTATGTTGTATTTTTAACGTGTGCAAAATGATAATTTTGTTCAGTAATGTAGCATGAGTCCAGTTTAGCTTTCTGCACTACTGTTCCCAACAAAATAAATGTGTGCAGAGATAACTGATGAAGCATGCTTTAAACAGAAAAATCTAAACATTTCGCTTTTCTTCCCCCTCATTTCATTTCCGCTGTTATTGTGAATGTGCTGATGCTGAAAGATACACATGGCACTTGCCCCTTTTTGAAAAGACTATGAGATTTAGCTTGTATGTGCCCTTATATTTGTTTTTTAGAAACTGTTCCAAGAAACAGTAATTTCTGAGCTCTGCGTATGTATATGTTAGATGCAATTCCCCATATAATTTTCATAGTCTTATATTCTTCATGCGAGATCTCTCCTGCAGTCCTCTAGGTTTTTATCGGGGATTTGATGGCACTTATCGTACGGAAGTTTCCCTGCAGAAGCTCCTCCCTGCCGGCAATCCGGGGGAAGAGACCAGATGGGTGGTAGACGCAGATCTCACAGCTGGACTCCTGTGCAGTGCGTGCCTGGCGGGATCTTGGAAGTGCCAGGCGTGAGAGGTGCCATGTTTTCTTGTCTGTGAGATGCACTCTTTTCCCTGGAAAATGAGATCTACAATTAAGGAGAAACAGCAACACCAGTGGCAGTGGCATATCAGCAGATATGAAGAGTAACTTGTGTTGAGGAGTGGAAGAAATACAGAAGAAACACTAGAGCAGTGTTGATTCTGCTACCAGAGCCTCCTGCATTCTACGGTTAGGAGGGATACATGGTCCTATAATATGAATATTCCAGCATCGCATTGCATGTGAGTATGTAAGGAAGGGCCTGTAAATAATTGTTAGGATATGGAGGAAAAATCACAGTGGGGCGTTTGAGGTGTCCCATAAAGATAAGGCTCCTGTATAAACAAAAGGATGAAAGGAACAGTGAGAACACCCAACAATGATGAAAATGATGGCAGCTTAATTTAATGATTCCCAAGAAAACTTGAAGTTATTGTACTAAAATATTGTGAAAGTCCCTGGGAATGAAAGGAAGAATCGGAGAGAGCATACACATATAAGTCAGTGTGGCTGCTTCTGTTGTCGGTGTGCAACACTATGCCTGCGGTCAGAAACGGACCTGGAAATGAAGCACGAGAAAAATAAGCCCTGTTTCATTGCCACAATTTTGTTGATTCCATCAGGCTGTCTGCAGCCTTTAAAGATAATCATGGAGGTATTGCCCGTTGAACGTTACTGTTTGTGTAGTGTGAAAAAGAGATAGGTGCAGTCTAGTTGGTTCTGCCAACTAATACTCAAAGAATATTACTGTCTTTAAACTGCTGTGCAATTCGCTGATGCCATACAGAGCAGAGAAGAAATCCTTCTAATAGGAGCTTTTGTTATAGTAATGCCAACAGCAAGGGAAAATATTCAGATTATTTTCCTGGAGATAGAGGCTGCTGCTGTTTGGAAAACACTGCATTACACCATCTGTTTCCTTCTGATTGCACACCACCATAGCCATTGTTGTGATTAATTTCTTTGCTTCTAGGCACAAATCTGAGTGCTTGAAAGCAGATTAAAAGCTTGTTTTGCGGACAGGGATGTAGCTAATGGCTAGCTTTCAGTAGGATTGTGTGTACTTAACAACTTTACAACTCAAGCCATCAATCTTCTGTGTGCATTTGATACATGAAGAAAGCAAGGAGAACGTCCTTTTGCTTCATTGTAATAATCTTCTGCAGGAACTGTCGGTGAGGTTTCCGCTGTGTGCCACTAGTGTCACTGCACACTCAAAGCACTGCGGGGACAAAGAGTCACTTTTCATAGAATCATAGAATCATTTAGGTGGAAAAGACCCTTAAGATCATCAAGTCCAACCATTAACCCAACACTACCAAGTCCATCACTAAACCATGTCCCTAAACGCAACGTCTACACATCTTTTAAATCCCTCCAGGGATGGTGACTCCACCACTTCCCCGGGCAGCCTGTTCCAATGCCCGACAACCCTTTCGGTGAAGAAGTTTTTCCTAACATCCAATCTAAACTTCCCTTGGTGCAACTTGAGGCCTTTTCCTCCCATCCTGTCTACCTCGTTTTCTAGCCGGCGGCTCAGCTGCTGGAAGAAGATGCGTATTTTCATCAGCGTGCCGCTCGACTGTCGGACGGGGACCTTCCGTCATGAGGCTGGTGTTCCCCGAAAGCCCTGAACAAGTAGCAGCTGGCCAGGCAGGAGGAAAGCCCTGATGGTTGGCAATCTGCCACAGGCATCTCCTGGTCACATTTGGTGCTTCCACTGGGAAACTCGGGTTGCAGTGTTATCTCTGTGGATGCTACTGTTCCCCTTCATCTGACCAGAACTACTGCTTTGTGCCCCCAAGCGACAAGCAGCACAAGAAAATGTGGAATTTTGTCTAATATGGACACTGTGCCTTAATTCAATTCCTCTTTTCTTTGAACCCTGAGTACATAGTATAGTGGCAGTGTGTATCATTGTGGTTTTCTACCACTAAGCTGTTCCCTTCCTTCCTTTTAATTCCTGTATTACTTAAATAAGCTTGGTAGGCCTTTGATCCAGGATGAGTAGCGTGGCTGCAATATGCAGTGGTCCACCTACTTAGTATAATTAAGATTGGAAACAAGTGATATTTGCATGAAATGCATCAGTTCTTATTTATTTTGATATTTTTCTTGGATCATCACATTCAAGATTGTCAGATTTGCCTGTGATTTCATGTTGAAAGGTGAACATTTTCCACCTAAAACTGTAGTGATTCTCCTCTGTTAGCAAGGTATATTCAAACTAGTATTTTGTAACAATTTAATATTTACTTCAGTGTGACTTAACTAAAGGTTGTCTGAATTTGCTTTCAGAGCAATAGTCGGTACACCGTACTTCAAAACACTTCTTCAGTTTGATGTGCGTAATGGTATGTATTGGGGTTGTGGCAGATCCGTGGCCATACAGGACACAGTTAAACAGAATTGAGAGGAAAATGTTGACTGCCAAGTAAAGCAGCATTATCAATTTCCTCTCTCCTGCATTGAAAGAGACAGGGGGAACAGACAGTGTAGGGTTTCCTGATATGTTTTAAGAAAGCCTGGGATTCATTTCCCCTCCCTTCCTTCCTATTAGTTGTTTGTTAAGTCCCAGGAAGGTGCAGGTTTTTCTTGTGAGACCTCTCTGCTCACATATTCTGGAAACGGGCTTTGCCTCGGAGGGGCTCGGTCCTCACTTCTGTGTAAATGCAGGGGGAGGAAGAGGAGGTGGATTGGTGATGAGAGTCTGACTTCAGGCAAACGAACCGAAGAGGAGTTTCTAATTGACAACACTGTATTCACAACGGTTTTTTCTTCTAATGTGCTGGCGTGAGCGTAGCACCGGCCCCTGAGGAGCACAGGGTGGTTCAGACCCAGAAGTAGGGAATGCAGCAAGTGTCAGCGTGAGATTCTGCCCTCGGAGTGCTGAGCTGCGAACTTACGAGCAAGACCGTGAAGTTAGAAGAAAGACCTTCAACTTGCCCTTCTTCAGGAGACACTGCAGATGTCTCTCTGCAACAGCTGAACATCCCTCACGTTAAGGAGAAGGATGCCAAGGCGGAGGCGATAGTACCAGCTGCTTGGGATGAGCAGTGGCTACGGATCGCTGCAGGCGGCTGGAGTGCACTAACAGACTGGATGTTTTGGGGGGCTTTTCTTCATTTTGGATGAAACACTGAAAAACAGACGGCTTCACACTTTTTTTTTTTAAATTTCATCTGCTAGTCTGACCTGCTTACGTGAGAAGCTGTGCCTCCTTTGTTCCTACTCGTCACGCTGCGAGCAGACCGAAAGCTGTGGCAAGACGTCCTGTCTGCTGGGTGCAGTGTGCTAGGAACTGAGAGGGTCTCGCAGCTTCGTGCAGAAACTATCTTGGCATTTTCAGTCCATTAAGTACAACTGCTTTTTCTTTCTTCTCTCTAGTCAAACCGGGTATTGGTTTCTGAGGGAAAGCACAATACAAAAATAACTGCACTGCACCCATTTCCAGCTCTTTTAATCTGCGTCCTTTTTTTTTATCTTTTTTGGTAGCATTTGAATTTGGCAAAGAAATTTTATGTTCCGTTGACATTTAAAAACAAAATCAGAGTATCTTTCAGTGTGCTAGAAGAGCGTAATTCTGAAGAGCTGATTTGTTTCCTTTGCTGCATAACTTGGTGAAGATACAGGGATACACATCCATGTCTCAGCGACGCCTTTTAAGGGAAGGACATGAAAGTCATTTTAGGATCCTACCAAGATTCATCCAAATCCTTCATGGCAGACGGCACTCACGAAATAACCCACGCCAAATATGCTCTGGTGAGGTGAATGTATAGGTGATCCTATAGTGTGATCTATATCTACGTAGAATGTTGCACTTAAATTTGAGCAGTACGTGAGGTGATGATGAGGAGTAAGTAGCCTAGTATTGGCGCTACTGATTTTCTCAACTGGTGACTTGTGCAGGAATGAGTATTTTTCCTGAAAGCATACTCATGTAGAGATCCAGCAACTGTAACAATTAAAAACTATGTATCTTTATCCATTAGACATTACTCATGGATAGTGATTATTCTCTGTCACCAGTACTTTAGTGAAGAAAACCATTATATCTTGTTTTTTCCTTGGAGTTCTGGGTGTGTGGTAGTGTCTAACAAACACAGATTTGAATGCTTTACACCAACCCACCTTTGATACTTTGGAAGAACTTCACTGAGTGCTTCGCTCTTAAAAAATATAACTAATTACACCAAAAAATTATTTTAATGCTACTGAAAAAATCAGGAAGCCTCTGATCTTTAAGTGTAATGTACTGAATTTAGGACTTGCTGCCACCTATTCATTTTCAAAATCTGTTTCATACAGTATGTGGTGTAATAATATGTTAGTGTGACTGATAATTATATAATCTTTGTGTTTAGTAAAGCTATATTTTGGGTTTTTTCTCTGAAATAGGTTAACCCTGACTGGCTGGCTGAAATAAGCTGAAGCAGATTTTTCAATAATTAATTAATCTTTTCTTGGTTTTATATGCACAGTGACCTATTATGGTTTTTAAAAAAAGATGACCTTTTTTGGTTTCTTTTTAAATTAATTTGGAGCATATGAAATCGAAATCAACATAAGCTAAGCTACCTTTATAGGAAAATATAAAATTTTCAAGGCCTTTCAATATTCCTTTCTTTAATGTTCACACTCTTAGAAAAAAATAGAGAAGAATGCCTCTCTGGTGGTTCCTTTTGCTGACACTTTTCGTACTGTGCTCACCGAGTCTTTTGTGATTGTTTTGCTTGGAATGGAAATTGTAAGGTTTTTTGATAACCTTTTTGTAACTTCTGAAAGGTAAAGATTTCACCTTTCCTAACTTACCAGTTCTGGGCATTCAAGAGGCCAAGGTCTGGTACCTTTAGGAGTACTAACTAATACATTATCAAGATTTAACAATGAATTCTATTCAGCTCAGACTAGAAAAAGTTTTTATGTTAATTGCTGTTAATCACAGTAAAGAAAAGTCAGGAAAAATTTAGTTGTATTTTAAACACATGGGATACAGTCTTGCAAAACAAAACAAGGCCTCCTCAAATTTCAGTCTTACCTTCATGTGGGATTCAGGTAGCACTTGGTAGTAATCACACATCAGTCAAGTTCAAAGTGTAGCCATAAAAGTTGCCACTTGCACTGATTATTTTATAACTTTTATGTACTTAGAAGTTTTGGGCACCTGCAGGCCATTCATTAATGGACTGGAGCTAATTTCAAGTGTAGGCAAAGCCTTGACTGCATAGCAGGAAAACACAAATTTAATATATGGAACACATTCAAACATATATATTTTTCCTTATTTTAGCCTAATTTCCTTCAGACTCAGATCCTTAATATAAATATTGTAATGCTATGCAATTGTCTCTTACTTACAGGTTCCTTTCACTATATATAGGTATATATAGTCAGAAAATTGTATGTTTCTGTAGGAAGTTGTCTGTCTTCTCTCCCACCCATCTTTATTATTATTATTCCAAAACTCCTTTTGATTGTGTTGCAGCCTGTTCTGTTTGAAGTCTTCAAGTATGCAAAAATTCTGTTTCCTTTCCTTCCTGTTACCCATTTTATGTTGACAGTAGGAAAGCAATTATATACTTCTAATGTTACCCTTATATATCCAGTAAGAATTATTCCATTGTTTTGGTCAAAGCCATTTTATGGCCTTTTGGACTGATAAGAGGTTTCCCGCCTCCCTGGTGGCAGAGCTCACTTTGCATTCAGCGGCATTTCCAGACCAAATATTACGCAGAAGCTGGGTCAGGGGTTTAGGTTGTGGAAGGGGAGACGTACTGCAGCCTGGGAACATTTCTGTCCTGCAGCTACGCTGAGTAAAGTTACAATTTTGGCAAGCATGTATTTCCAAAGTAAACGTGCTCGTGATTCTGTGGATCCCATGATGTATGCGTCTCTCTTCTTGTGACAAAATTAAGCCACTCTGTCCTGTTGTCCCAGGTCTGACAGAGCTTTGTTCTCTCTTCATTAGCATCTCTGGAAATTGCCGAGAGCAGGTGTGCTCGCTGTCACTTCACCCTTTCCCCGCATGCTAAAATCTTCAGTGTCGAAATCTTTACACGAACAATGAATGTCCTAGTTCATATATTGATTTTTGCATTAACTGACTTACCTTAATGAGGGAAGCTGGGCTGGCTTCCAGAGTCTTCATGCTTCATCAGATCCGTTTCTCTTTTATTTTCATTTTAACAAAGCAGACTTTATTTACTAACAGCTCGTGGACGGTTAGATCTGTCCTCCTTGGCCTGATCCTCATTGCGCTGCTCTCCGTGGGGGTCTTTTACCCAGGGCAGGCTGCGTTGCCTTTACCCCCTCACCCTGCTTGAGCCGTGGCTCTCGCAACGCTTGCTCTTCGGAATGGTTTTCCCAAACCCCCTGGTTTGGGAGCAGGTGCCGTGTGGCCCCTCCTGCCTGGACAGGCAGGGCCCAGGCTGGTACGGCCCGGCTCGCCTGAGACAGCATTGTGCTGTCTGCATCCATCCCCGACTCTGCATTTTCCGTGCGCTTCTGCGTCTCCGACTGCGGGCAGGTGGGATGGCAGTCGTGGAGTTTGTGGAGCCGTGGCTTCCAGCAGTCTTCTGTGGGGACGCCTGTCTCCCGTCAGCAGGGGAGATTTTCCAGGGTGCTGACCTGCTGTGGCCCTTTGATGTCCTGCCTGGCGTGGTGCTCAGAAAGCATCCTTTGAGATTCTCCCTCTTCTGGCTTTCTCTAAGCAAACGGGAGCAGTAGGTCAGCTTGAACCGAGAGCTGTAAAACAAGTCTGGCAAGTGGAGACTCCAGAGACATCTGTCTTCAGTCCGTGCTGCGCTTAGCATGGATAGGGAGTATCTTTGGAGGCATCCTGTAGTCTGCATCTTTTCCCACTGCATTCAGGTTGGTTTTCTGATGAAAATGACTGAAGCTCTGAGGTGGTTTGCTTTCGTGCGTAAGCTCTGGGCATGTCATGAATGGATGGATGAGGAGACTGTCTGTGTCCCAGGGTCCTTCCAATCCGATCCAAGGAAGTTCTGCGATGAGGTAAAGTGAGGCAGCGCTGTAACGTGGGCGTCTAATACTAATAGACTTTTGTAGTGAAAGAGTCAGATGAAGCTTGGTTAACCCACAACCTGGGTAATCCACCACAAATAGAGGAGTCTAGAGCAGGAGCACTCTTGCATCTTCCGTGTCAGCTGAGGGGATGGAGACATGGTACATCTTCTCCTGGAGTCGTATGAGTGTTTCTGTTGGATATTGGGCATTCTTGTATGGGGAGAGGGTGTTAGCTTACAGGCAGGATAGCAAAATGCATGGATGCAGGAAGTGTCAGGCCGAACATATGTCAGACTGAATATGGCAGACATACTTAAATACCTGAAGGCTTCAACATGGCCAAAACCTGCCTGGAACCTGTGTAAACACTGAGATTTCTGGTCAGTGTTAAAGTCTGCCACCACAACTTTATTACTGTTAGTCCCCATGCTAGATAGATCCAGGCACGTAAGGCTGTATTTTCTGTTTGCTGGATTCACACCTTCATTTGCTGGCTAGATAAACATATTGAAAAGGGATTTATTGGAGATTTGGGGTTTTCACGCTT
This sequence comes from Aviceda cuculoides, assembly GCA_035590195.1. Taxonomy (NCBI): domain Eukaryota; kingdom Metazoa; phylum Chordata; class Aves; order Accipitriformes; family Accipitridae; genus Aviceda; species Aviceda cuculoides. Next base: position 2,429,451 of record JAVJGG010000058.1, read on the forward strand.
GAGACTTCCATTACCTGTCCTACTGGAAATGCCCTTGCACTTTTTCCAGCAGAAAGTTGGAGAGGAGAGTTGGGTGTGAATCCATAGCAGAGGTGATAAACTGCGCCGAAATATTAAACCTGTGAGTGAGCAATTCAGTACAACCAGTTCCAGATAGCATTGTGAATATCCAAGTGAGAAGCAGTTTTGCTTTGCCTTGTTAAAGCCTAACATGAGTGAAAATATGGTTAGGGCTTCAGCCTATAGCCTAGATGTACTGTATCAGACACTGGGTATATCGGCAGTCTGTAAATATTCAGGGTGGGGACATGAGGGGAGAACACTGCAATTAAAGAGATAATTACAAGAACAATGGCATTACTGGAGGAAAATATATTTGTGAAGTCATCTTGTGCCACCTGTTGCATTTGTGGAACAAAGTTCAAGTAATATGAAAGCTCTTACCTTCTCAAGGTAGTTTGTTCTGAGCAGAGGAAGGGAAAAGTGGATATTCTTCTTCTCTGCCGATGAACCAGAGAGGAATTTCTGTAGCAGAAATGAAGAGCTTTTTTTTTTTGTCAGAATGGTGTTCATGGCTGGATTTTGTGGCACGGGGTAAGTTGGCTTTATAATATATAACTTTATAATAACTCCTAGATCTTGTAAATGTAAACAGACTTGTGCAGTCTGCTAAGTCAGGAGTGTGTAAGGTGTGTGGCTTGGGACTGTGTTCTTGGAAGCATTTTGAACTCCATGTTTTATATGTGCCAAAAAAGCATGCATTTCAAGAGCCTTAATATAAATTTTGCTAGCTCATTGATTCTTGAAAATAGACTCTGTTCACAGAATGCACATCACTGGAAGAGACTGGTGGATGGTAGTGTTTGGATTTTATTTTAAATCACCTTTCCAAAGGAAGTAAAATATTAGATATTTTTAGAATCTAAATTTTCATATCAGGTTTTTATAGAACTTTCTTTCTTCTCAAATAGCATCCCCCCAAACTTGTTACCATTTAATATCTGTGATGTTGTTGTGGTTTAACCCCAGCCAGCAGCTCAGCCCCACGCAGCCGCTCACTCGCTCCCCCCAGGTGGGATGGGGGAGAGAATCAGAAGGATAAAAGTGAGAAAACTCACAGATTGAGATAAAGACAGTTTAACAGGTAAAGCAAAGGCCGTGCACGCAAGCAAAGCAAAACGAGGAATTCATTCCCCACTTCCCATGGGCAGGCAGGAGTTCAGCCATCTCCAGGACA